>JAOVVI020015811.1:0-11069 GCA_028571085.2 Nepenthes alata
CTTTCCGGTCAACATGCGTTGACCGGGCAACCTTCAACTTCCCGGGATCCTGTGATTACTTCAATTTTCTTAGATCCTTTGATCATATTGGCTCAATAATTGAGATTTTCTAAGTTTTAGAATCTGGGTCGTCACAATACCGGCCCGCCATACTCAAAAGTTGAATTCAATCTCCTAGTATGTTACAATGCAAAATCAAACGGTGCAACTAACAAATTGTTTGAATGCTTCTTCCAGAAAGATTCTCAATCAATGACAATTAATGACTGATTGATCTTATCAATTAAAATTTGATTTCCTACCTTATTGGCCAATATTATTTGATCGTTGACTTCCTTGATTTGCTCCAACATTCTTCATTTTGCTGCCTGTTATTTGACTATACATAGGGGACTTCTCTTGTTCTATCTTCAACATGAACATGCATCTCAATATCCAATCGAGCTTTGTTTGATGTTTTTCAAAGTCTCATGTCTCAATATCTAATGGAGTTCCTATTCATTAAATCTGAAGAGAGAGTTCTCCCATGTACGTTTGAACTCATTCAAATATATTATAAAATTTATCTTGATTATCTTCTTTTATATAAAAAATCATCTTGGTTTCTTTCTTTTATATAATGCCCTGAACCATAGTAATCATTCTTTTGAGTGTCTACTCCAGATGCCCCTTTCATTCTTCTATAGATCATCGAGAAGGGACAATGTTCTCATAGGTGATCAAATGGTTCACCATCTCTCGACTATTATTCAGTGACATTTTGTCTTAGTACTAAACAATGGAACCTATTGAGCATATTTTTACATTTTGAGGGAAAGGGGCAGCACACTTAGGAATTTCTTCATCCTCAAATTCTGGTTATTGGATTGCCCCCTTGCTTTTCTTCAAGTCAAATAACTTAAGTGCCTACCTTGAAAGAATGTACACTGTATATGCAGGTATCAATAAAGATAAATTTTATTTTTCACATTCAAGTCGTAATTCTTAATCTGCCATTTTCGTTGGACTTGTATTTTACCCACAAGAGAATATAAGTCATTGAAAACATAGATTAATAAAACTATCTAAATAAAAAATTTTTCTTTTGCTACTAATCTTGATACCTCAATATTTTTAGGATTATTATTTGGTAGAGATATGAACAACTCCGTCTTATAATTATTTAGATTTCTAGTAGTTTAATTTTGTAATAATTTAATTTTTTGACAATTTTGGCCACTCATTTGAATAATTGAAATTTCAAATTATCAAGGCCGATCAAATTTGTACTTTGAGGTGAATTTCACTCCTTAAACATAATTTTGTTAACTTTGAACTATCACGTCGTGGACATCTATCACATCCTAAATCTAGAAATGCTGTTGTCGCTTTCATAATCCCTAATTAACTTAAAGCATATTTATGTCCTTCAATTGAGCACAATTCTTTTGTTTAATCTACCGACCAAACACAACCATTACGGACATGATCCTGAACAAAATTAGATATTAATAAAAGATTTAAAATAAAAGTAATCTCAAATCATCGGATCCAAAAATGTCACACCTGAAGTGACTATAAACATCGAGGAGGCCCCAAAACTGTCACGAATCCAAATTTTGCATGTCTAATTAATTAATTTTTTAAATATATATAATTAATAATCTAAAAGTTTCGGTGTGATAAACCAAATACACATGATTTGATAAATTAAAACGGACCCGCACAGGACTTCATTGGATATCTTCCGGACACAATATCTATGACCTATACCCAAATAGTCATAAGGATAAAATGTTCACCAAAAGAACGAGATGCTATGCCGAATCCTATCCAACGCTTACCATAGATTCAAATCTTCAACTCTGAAAGGAGAAAAATAGAAGATATAAGTCGAAAGTTCAACAAGTATCATCATGAATAAAAACTGTATATGCAAATCAGAGGGAGAGCTCATATAAAATCAAATGTCAAAAACAGGTAACAAATTTGAATCCAAATCACTGATATAATTAATCTAAGTCCAAATCAAAGTCCCGATCAACTCATAATTTTGTACAGAATTCGATATCTGGATGATCCAATCATGTGCGCATAAATTGGAGTAGAATGTCATAGCAGAATGACATTATTAGAATGCTCATATCATTGGTTTCATTAGGTTGGCTATATTTTAGGCTTGCGATTATTTAGCCATCATTTATCATATTGGCCACATTTTAGGCTTGTAGTTACTTGGCCATTATTTATCATATCGGCTACATTTTATGTCTGCAACTATTTGGCCATCTTTTATTATCATATCGGCTACATTTTAGGTTTATAAATAGTTGGCTATCCAAATTTTTAATATTGGTTACATTTTAGGTCTGTAACTATTCGACCATCTAAATTTTCAATATTGGTTATATTTTAGGTTGGCAATTACTTGGTCATCTTTTATTATTATATTGGTTATATTTTAAGCATGCAACAACTCATCCATCTTTTTTCATATAACTATACATAGCCTCAAATATTTACACCAGTGTCTATAAAATTATAAAAACTCTAAAAGTATATACAAATATAAAATGACATATAAAAATATAATATATTAAATCATATCAAAGGAGGGGGTTACAGATATTTGCCTCAATTTCATTCCAAGCAAATTTGCCAAAAGAATTCTATAAAGTACCCGAATCACGTGCTTCTCTTTGTGCTTAACATGTGCCCCTTCTCTCTCCTCCCTCTCTCTTCTACCACCCCATTCTCTACATCTCTTCACATTTCTCCTTCAATGACCATGGCTCCAACATGGGCAACAACGGTGACCACAGCTGCAGAAACTTGGCGATGGCAATGGCAACAATGGCGGCATGCAAGCCGTCGATGACTCTCTCTCCCAATCACGCCTCATTTATTCATTTCTTACGATTCAACCGATTTCTTCTAAAATTGGTACATGCAACAACAAAATCAGCATCTATAAGGAGAATGGAAGGATTTACATGTCTCGATTTCACATATTTCCTCCGGCAATGGTGGCGATGGCTGTAGCTCCTGCTTCGGCTTATGATTTCCTTCCTTCTCTACACACCGGCGCACAAAATGGAGGATAAATCGTAAAGAGAGCTTCGTAGGCTTCTGTTTTTCGGCCTCGACTCCTTCAGTGATGGCAACGATGGCAGGCGCTCTTCCTTCTTTCTCTTCTTCTCCATTTCTTTTCTTTTCTCCCTCCTTTCTTTCTTTTCTATTTTTCCTTTTCTGCTGCCTAGAGCCTCTCCCTTCCGTTTTATAATGATAATAATATTATGTTATTTTATTTATATTATTTTATATAATATCCAATTAGGATATTATATTCTCCCCTCACAAAAATTTTATCCTTGAAATTTATGTACCTCAATATGAAAACAACCATGAGCATTCTACTGAATATCATCTTCACACTTCTAAGTCATTTCTTCAAGGTGACTTCAGAAATATGTAATGATCCGAACTCAAGTTCCTAAACCCGACCCGAACAGTCCAAGCAAAATCATCGAATCATTTGAAATTATTAATTACACGTCATAAATTATAGTATCAATTAACCTAAATGAATTTAAAATCATCGCAACAATAACATTTAAGACATTATTAGTATTCATAATATTAATAATAAATTACTTAAAATAGAAATAGTATCGATATCGATAATGTCAAATCCTCATAAATAAAAATCTGATAAATGACTAAAAGTCAATGAATTAACAAAAAGAAATCTCAAATCTTTATCATGGAAGTCTCAATTTTTGAGATAACTTATATTGAAAATTTGCGTGGCAAATATGCGATCTTTTTTATCTTGATGCCAACCTGTCTACTCTGAAGTCAATAAAATACAAGAGTGAGTCGAATGTCTAATAAGTAAAAATAATCAACAATAAAGGAATACAAGTAAGAATCCCGGATAAAAAAAATAAATGTATAAAATTAATAATAGTAGGTGATGTATCAACCCCTATCCGAGACTTAACAACAAGTCAGGTCCATGGCCCAAAAACGATATGAACGACTGGACATTAAGAATGCAACATGGATTCCATCAAATTCGATCATCAGCTTAATATGGGGTCAACTGTACTAAATAATAATAATCCATATGGACCTTATTCGACCATATTGAACCAAAGGTCGCGTATTTACTCCCAATGGTTGGGTAAGTATCACGAGGTTATTCGGTATCTATGGTATCCCCACTATCCCTACAGTCCTCCTAAAGGTTGTACTTATAGCATGCTCATACCATATCTGATATTCCTTATCGTTGATACCTCTGATATCATTTTTTACGATGGTCATTAAGTTGTAAGTTTCTCTCATTAATATCAACGATTTCGACTTCCGAAATGGAATAGGCATTGAAAAAGTATAGGCTACTCCAAAGTCTCACGAACTCCCATTCATTCAAATACCGAAGAGTTTTCGTATACTTTTTTTTACTTATCCATAGAGTATCAATAAAATATATGCACACGATTAATTTTAACGTGAAGGATTATTGGTCATAGGAATGAGAGAAGGTCCAAAGAAAGTTTGAAAATCCGACTAATGTCATAGAATTTTATTTCACCCATTCGCACATACATATTTATATATACACCTTGCCATACCCCATATATACATATATAATTATATATATCATATATTTATATATATCCCATATTTATATCTATATACACACCCATGCCCCTTTATTTACATAAATAATTATATGTATACCTATATTCATATATATACACATGTTTATATATATATACACATATTTATGTATATACACAACCATACACATATATAATTGTATATGTATCATATTATTCATATATACACACCCATACTAGTGCATAAACACTCCTATGCACCCATAAGCTGCGGCGCCTGGTAGCAACACCATCTCCTCACTACCGGCTCACAACATGGCAATGGTAGCAGCACCACCTTCTCGTTGTTAGCTTACAAACCGGGCAATACACCCACACCCTGTGACAGAACAGATTTTTTTCCACAGAAACTTCCATCAAGATAGAAATAAACATTAAAATCATAATTCAAAACATATAAATACTACAGAATTTTCGGCAGAGTTTCCTCTATAATTGAATGAAAACCAAAAGTACAACCTGTATCAAATAATTTAAATAAAGCACACAACTATACAAATATTATCATTTCATCCTACAACACACATTCACAAAATCTTAGATTGCCATCTTATCCATGACTCAAATATAGTCCTATTGACTAGCTTAGAAACATAAAAGAGATGCCATCTAGGACTGTATAGAATCCAGTAAACACGTAGCGAAAGCAACTATATACCTGCGAAAGCATAAATTTCTGTTTCATCACATATATACTATATACAAAAAATTCATATACATAAATCCATATATAAAACTCAGTATTTACATTCAAATTGTAATCTTTCAAGATCTCCAAAAAAATTTTAGGTCTCAAAAAATCAGTAGGCTAATCTTTTGCTACTCCTTATCATCTGGTACCAACTCTACTGTCTCATCTGGAGGAAAAAAAATAGTAAAAAGTGAGCCAAAATCCAGTAAGGTATATGTATATATGTAGTAGATCCTGTTATGCAGAACAATTATATAGATATGAAAATATTTAGAAGTAGAACAGGATATGGAAAATAGAGAAAGTATAATTTGATAATAATTAAACTTCAGAAATTAGAAATCGGTGTAATCATGCTTCAGAAAGTATTGAGGCCCTCAACATATCCTCAATGATCTGAATGGTATGCTTTGACTGGTTATCAGTTGGGGATGATACGCAGTACTAAATTTTAACTCTATCCCCAACTCCTTATATAAGCTCTCCCAAAACCTCGATACAAAATGTGGATCTCTATCAGACACAATCGAAGCAGGTACTCCATGAAGCCTCACAATCTCATTTACATACAATTGGGCCAGTCTGTCATGAGAATATGTCATCCTAATCGCCAACAAATGGGCTAATTTCATCAGCCGATCAACTATAACCCAAATGGCGTCATGATTCCTGAGAGTTCTCGGCAAACCCGATACAAAATTCATAGTAATATCTTTCTATTCTCAACTCGGGATCGGCATTGGCTGTAACAACTCAGAAGGCTTCCTACTTTCAGCTTTCAGTTGCTGGCATACCAAGTATTTCTCCACGTAAGTTATAATATCTCTCCGCATGTTCCTCCACCAAAAGGTTTTCTTCAGATCCTGATACATTTTATTTGTCCCAGGGTGGATCATATACCGAGACCTATGAGCTTCCTTCAAGATATTCTCCTTCAATTCCTTATTGTCTGGTACACATAATCGATCTATGAATCTCAATACTCCATCTGTTCGGATGTTAAAATTAGCTCAAGAGTCTTTATTCAGATCATGTACAATATCCACAAGAAACAGATCACTTAGTTATTTTTCCTTAATTTCATGAATCATCTTTAACTGGACCTAAACATAAGACAAAAAGCATTCTACCCCTAGCATACCGTTGGATATCACACTGTTTCAAATAATCTAACATCTCCATCTGCTTGATTTGCAATTTAGCCACATAACCTGATCGACGGCTCAAAGCATCCGCAATTATATTAGCCTTCCCTGGCTTATACTGTATTTCACAGTTATAGTCTTTCAAGAAATCAAGCCACCTCCTTAGTCTCATATTAAGCTCCTTCTATGAGAACAGATACTTTAGACTCTTGTAATCTAAATAAATAAGGAACTTCTCATCATACAAGTAATGTTTTCAAATTTTCAAAGTAAGCACCACGACAGCTAATTCTAGATCATGAGTTAGGTAGTTCTTTTTATGTATCTTCCGCTGTCTAGACCCATAAGCTACAACCTTACCATGCTGCATCAATACACAACCCAAGCCCGTCTTGAGGCGTCACAGTATACCTCAAAACCACCTGAACCCTCCGGAATAATCAATACTAGGGTTGTAGTCAAGCGATCCTTTAACTCCTGAAAACTTAGATCACATTCCTTGGTCCATTCAAACATAGCCTCCTTTCTCGTCAATCGGATCAAAGGTATAGCAATCCTTAAAAAGTTCTCTACGAATCACCTGTAATACCCTGCCATGCCTAGAAAACTCATTACCTCAGTCACAAACGTGGACCTACTCCAATTTGTGACAGTTTCTACCTTCTTTGAATTCATAGAAATAACACTGTCAGAAATCACATATCCCAAAAATATCACATTTTCTAGACAGAACTTATACTTACTCAGCTTAGTATATAGCCTTTCCTTGCGAAGTACTTGAAGTACTATCCTCAAGTAAGTTTTGTACTCCTCGTAATCCTTTGAGTATATCAGGATGTCATCAATAAATACTACCATAAATTTATCCAGATACGGCATGAATACATTGTTCATCAAATCCATAAATACAGCGGGGGCATTTCTAAGGCCAAATGACATAACAAGGAACTTATAATGGCCATATCTCATCCGAAAAGCAGTCTTGGCCACATGTTTTGGCTTAATCCTCAACTGATAATAATCGGACCTCAAATTGATCTTCAAAAACACTCGAGATCCTTGCGATTGATCAAACAAGTCGTTGATATGCGGCAATGGATACTTATTCTTAATCGTAATTTTGTTTAACTCACGATAATCAATACATAGCCGCAAAGACCCATCTTTTTTCTTCACAAATAATACCGGTGCACCCCAAGGAGATTCACTTGGTCTAATAAAGCCCTTATCTAATAATTCCTGTAATTGTAATTTCAATTCTTTCAATTCAGCAGGGGCCATACGATACGAGATTTTAGAAATCAGACTAATACTAGGAATAATGGCAATCTTAAACTCAATTTTTCGGTGCGGAGGTAGTTTAGGCAACTCCTCCAGAAAGACATCTTCAAAATCACTAACAACCAGGATATCCTTAGCCTGTACACTATGACTTCCAATGGTGCAAGAATATGCCAGATAATCTTTACACCCACTTTTCATCAAGTGTTTGGCATGCAAAGCAGAAATTAACACAGGTACTTCTTCCTTCTAATGCCTTAAAAGAAAAAGGGTTCCCTTTCAGGGAGATCAAAATAAACCCTTTTCAGAATATAATTAGTACTGGCATAATATTTAGCTAGCCAGTCCATCCCCAAAATGACATCAAATCACCCACGTTCAACAATATCAAATCCATGATCAAACATTCCCCATTCACTTCAACCACACATCCAAGATACACAACATCAGTAACTACAGGGGATCCAGTGGGAGTTGGTACCTCTAATGCATAATCCAAAACACATTAGGCAAACATAATACAACATGTAAATCGGGGAGAAATAAAGGAGTGGGTAGACCCCGAATCGAATAATATAGAAGTAGGAACTCCACAAATAGAAAGGGTACCTTTCACAACATTCGGGGATCCCTTCGGATCCTGAACGGTCACCGCCAAGGCCTTAGCTGTGATAGTAGGCTTCTTTCCTTCTAATTTCAGAGGTAGCGGACAGTCTTTCACCATGTGGCCCTACTGCCCACATCTAAAGCATGCTCCTGAAGCCTTGTAACATGCTTGCCTCGGATACTTCCTCCCATTGAAAGCACAATCAGCAGCTGATACTCTAGGGCTAGTCTCTGACTGAGTTGGAATGATACTCTTCCCTTTATCGGTTGTCATTGCCTTTTTGGACGGTCTAGAAGATCCCACATTCGATCTAACACTAAAACCCGTCTGACTAGCCGTCCTCTTTGCAAAAAACCTCTCCGTCTCCGCTTACTTTTCATAAATCACTACCTATCCAGGATATCAGCATAGGCCTAGAGCTTCAAGATTAACAGTGACATCCTAATATCATCCCGTAACCATTGTTGAAACTTATTTACTATTCTTAGCTCATCTTCCACATAAAAAGGTGTGAAATGGGATAAATCAGTAAACTTCGCATCATACTCTGTCACTGTCATATTCCCCTATCTCAACCTCGTGAACTCTTGCTCCTTTCGGTCTTGGAGGCTGTACGGAAAATATTTTTCCATAAACGCGTCCTCAAACATCTCCCACGTAATCTCATCATCAGGCACTCCTAACACCCTTTTCTTCATACTCCACCAACTATCGGCTTTGCCTTCCAGCTTATATACTGCAAAAGTGACATTTTTCTGCTTAGTGCACCGAATCACAGCAAAAGTCTTCTTCATCCTTTTAAGCCAAATGTCTGCCTCTGCTAGATTCGGCTTTTCTAAAAAGTCTGGTGCTCACTCCGCTATGAATCGATCATAAGTAGTCGGAGCTAGAATTATCGGAGCTGGCTCGGGTGCAGGTATTGTGGCCATAAAACAATGCTCCACCGACTCAACCACATTAGTCATCTTCTCCAATAAGTCTACATATGCTGCCTCTCAATTGTGGGGAGTCCTAGTATCACCACGATTATTTCTTCTACCTCTTCTACTAGCCATCTTATATCCTATAACAAAAATAAACATAGTATTATAATCCTCAAGAAATCAATTTAAGGGAAAGGGGTCATCAACAGTCTAATAAAACTCAAATCCAGCCTAGTGATCAACTTCCTAAACATCCAAATTAACTTAACTACCCCGACCTACCCCTACAGAAATTGAAGCCTATGCTTCCGATTGTTGATTGATCAACCCTAAGACATCTCATCTCTCTGATACTAATTGTGACGAAATAATTTTTTTTTCTCAGAAACTTCTGTCAAGACAGAAATAGAAATTAAAATCATAATTTAAAACATATAAATATTATAAAATTTTTAGCAGAGTTTTCTCTATAATTGGATGGAAACTAAAAGTACAACATGTATCAAATAACTGAAATCAAGCACACAGCTACGCAGATATCATCGTTTCATCCTACAACACATATTCACAGGATCTAAGACTGCCATCTCATCCATGGTTCAAATATAGTCCTATACACTAGGTCAGAAATATAAAAGAGATGCCATTTAGGACCTATACAGAATCTAAAGAACATATAGTAGAAGCAACTATATACCTACGAAAGCATAAATTCCCGTTTCATCACATCCATACTATATACAAAAAATCTATATATAAAACCCATTATTTACATTCAAACTGTAATCTTCCAAGATCTCCGAAAAGACTTCAGGTCTCCAAAATTCATTAGGCTAATCTTTAGCTACTCTTTCTCATCTGGTACCAACTCTACTGTCTCATTTGGAGGAGAAAAAAAGTAAACAGTGAGTAAAAATCCAACAAGGTACATGCATACATGCAGTAAATCCTATTATGCAGAGCAGTTATGCAGATATGAAAATATTCAGAAGCAGAATAGGACATGAAAAATAGAGAAAGCATAATTTCATAATAATTAAATATCAGAAATCAGAAATTTGTGCAATCATACTTCAGAAAGCAAAATCAGTCTCAACTTTATAATTTATAGAAAATTTCTTTTTTTATCAGTAAAGGACCTTACCAGTAGACCCTACTAGCAGAGGGAGCGAATAATCGAGGATAGATTGTGTTCACTCAACACAATCAAAGGCCAGAAATAGAAATAGAAGAATCCCATCTCGTGGGATCAATACAGAAATACGGTTGGTAATAGTAACTATCCTATAAGTTAACGCCCTGAGGAAGGGTAGACTACGTATAACTCTATGGGCAGAGTTATTATTGATTACGACCAAACATTCTAAGGCATGCTGGAGAACCTATCTGACAGCGTATCTATCTCGGGTCCTAAGTAACAGTATCAGAAATATTTTTCCTTATTATTTCTTAACTGAAAGCCCTTTTCAGCTTTAGAAGTCAATCAGAAATTTACAATAACTCTTCAGATTTATTTTTAGAATAAGCAGTAACAGTTTATAATCATTCAAAAATTTAGCAGTATAAATCAATGCAGATTTTTTAGATAGAAATCATATATTGGACATTATCAAGTGACAAATTAACTTTTATATAACAGAAATCTTGGATTAAAATAATTAAATTCCCTCATTTTCGCACTTAGGGTTTCACCAAACCTTTCGGATGACAAACGAACACCGAACACATGTATTTACATAAAATCAGAAGCATATA
>JAOVVI020015812.1:0-11068 GCA_028571085.2 Nepenthes alata
TTCTAAGTAGTTTTTAGTTTAAGTTATTGTATTTAATTGATTAGATTTATTAAAAATTTGACCTCTAGACTAGTTTTATAATATTGTTATTTATTTATTTTTAGAAGTTCTTGATGCAAGTTTGAATTTTATTGTTATGAATTATACGTGCATTGAATCTTAAGATGGGAGATATGAAAAATTTTATTTTAACAGATCTACTACTCAACCAAGCTCAATTTATCAACTCAGCTCATTTGGTAGCGTCTGAAAGTGCAATCTCATCGTTCGATTTAAAATAACAAATATTTATCTATTTTTAATTTAGTATTTTTAGCTTAAAATGGCTATAATATCAAAAGAGTTGTGTTCTATAAGACTAGGGAATAAGCCTATTTGGATCAAGTTTCGTATTTATTTCAAATTATGCTCTCGATTTAAATAAACATATAAAATAAAATTAAAAATTTACTTAACGATTAATTTGTTAGTATATATTTTATTTATTTAAAAATTTTCAATAGACCTATATATGTGTGTGTAGAGGTAAGATATTAATATATTAATTTAAAGACCGATTAATATATTGATTAGTTATTGAAAAAGTATTTTGCAAAATAGTGTAAAGATTTTTAATAAATTTGGCTCGTTAAGTTTGCTGAGGTGAGCCAAAATAAACTTTAATCGAATAATTGGAAGTACAAGCATTAACGTTAGATGTAGCAGTGGGGATTGACCATTCTCGATCTTGCTTGGCATATAACTTCTCCCGCGGCTAATTTTGAAAACATGGCCCCCACATGAACCGAGGAGCATCTGTAATAAAAATGAGACGGAAGGGTAGTTAGGTCATTTTGTTTGCCTCTCGGGCCTCAGGAGGGCGAGATCAACTACGACTGTGCGCAAGTCTGGACTCTCACTTCTTCAAATAAGAGTGGCAAATTCCGTAAATGAGTTCACTTCTGAGGTTAATTGTACATGATAAATCAAAAATATATCGAACGGAAGATGCAACTTTGCCATCTAGAAAAACGCCATTATCATCCAGCAAGCGACGACTCGGAGGGGAGAGATCAAAGCAGAGTTGGCAGAAAGAGAGCGAGAGAACGAGGGAGAAGAAAAAGGCATTGATGGCGGAAGGTGAAAAGGAGGGCCAGAGACACGGCGAAGAGAGCGTGAAGCTGTTCGTAGGTCAAGTTCCGAAGCACATGACTGAAGCTGAGCTCTTGGCTATATTCAAGGAGTTCGCTTCGGTAGAAGAGGTCAAAATTATCAAAGACAAGAACACTAAGGCCTCCCAAGGTTACCTGGAGACCACTGTCTTTCGCTCAATCCATTTTCTCATGCATTTTCAGTTGCTTGTCTTTTTTCCGGCTGGATCAAGGATGTGCAATGCGAGTAGTTTGTTGTTGATCTGGTCTCAGATTTGGGGGTTTTGGATCTATAAATGTATATATAGCCCTAATTTTGGACTTGTTAATGCTCATATTATTTGCTTCTGTTTCTTGTTTTGGCAGGGTGTTGTTTTGTGATTTGTCCTTCTAGGAAAGAGGCGGACAAGGCTGTGATTGCCTGTCATAACAAGATGACGCTGCCTGGGGTATTTGATCCTCTTTGATCCCTCGCTCTTTCTGCTCTACTCTTCTTCGTCTTCAGCTTGTTGATCTTCGTCATTTCTGTTATTCTCTTTCTGAAATTCTACCTGTTATTAATTGTGTTCGACATGCTCCGACTTTGCCCATACACTGTTGGATGTGATCACTTCAAATGGACTTTTTTTGCGTATGACACCTGCATTTTCATTTTTGAGACGTATCTGACAATCATGTGTCGCAAAAACAAAAAATTCATAGATTATTCATCCTTTTTTTTATCGAATGATGATACTTAGAACAGCGGTAAAATTGCCTGGTTAGAACATCTGTGCAGTGCATAAGGTGACCTGCTTACTTCTAATCCTTTTCAGATCAAACGATTTGGAAGCTCCGTGTGCACCGCCTCTTTTCGGTACCGTGTTGCTATTTGATATTTAGACAAGAAGTTTTGTTACAATCTTTGGACTCTGTTGCATGCAAGTGAGATCATGGAAATTTCGTGGGTTTCCTAAAAGGATATAGCATCAAGTTATACCTCTGAAGCTAATCTGCTTCCCTGAGCTGATAGCATGGGATGCAATAAGTACTGCTTTGGAGCTTACCAAAAAAAAAAAGTTATCTCATATACAAGGGTTTTGACTGGTGGATAAATCAAATAACAAAGAAGCTGTATGTTTCATGATTTTAGCAGACTGGAATGACGGAACTTATACTAATGGTTTATTCATTTTTCTCTTATTATTTATCTCCAGGGAAATTATGGGTATAAAAAATCTCTGGATGGAGTCACAGAAGTTGTGCCTTCATTATCTGTTGATTTATGTGAGGCAGGTGCTCAAGTAGGGCTGTTCTGGGAAAGAGATCATTTTTGGGGATGGAATATCGTTATCAATATAGTCACTAACTTGAATCCAAGCTTCAATAAGTGACTTATCTGTTCCTCTGTCTTCATTTAGAATTGGAAGATGACAGGCAAGACAGTTAATAGAACAGAGTTCTGAAAGTGCTAGAGATTAATAAGCTCAGCGTCCTTTTTATTTTACTTTTTCTTGAGATATTAGGTCATTAAGAGGATGAAGAGGTGTATTGCCAAGGAGCATTGAAAAGCAAGCTGCTTTGGTTTCACATTTGACTTCTCTCTTCTCTATCTTGGTAAAATAGACAAACCTTACCAGTTAATGATCTTCGGTATTTACTTGGAAAAGTGGATGGGTGGAGCAAAGAAGGGAGCAGAGCAAGCTGGTAGATGCTCAAAAATTCAGAATGAGGTTGGGTAAGTAATGCTGCAGAAAGGGTTAAATATATTAGTCAGATCAAATGTGTATGTCTGACCTTAATGGTCATTCCTTTTTCTTCAATAATTGTGCATCAGTTGCTAAAATTCCTACTAGCATTTAGATCTTGAAAGCATATGTTTTCTAGTTCATTATCTGAGAATCAGCAGAAAAGCCAAAAACTGTGACAAAAGCTCAATGACACTTGTGTTCTTGAATTTCTCAAGATAATGATTGTCTCTTGTTCAATGATTTGGGAATTCTGGTGAGCTAGGAAGAGGGATTATCACCACACATAACCCTAGAAGCATGGATGAAAATATTGGTATTGGTATTAGTGTTGGTTGTGGTTGTATCAATTGGACATATCGTACAATATATATCAGTATTAAATATACGAAGCAGATTTTTTTTGAAAATTGTAAGTTGATAGACTCGTATTGGCTGATACATTGTATTTATTGGTTGATACGAAAGTGTATCATGATATTTTTGTGATATTGAAAAATATTGGCATTAGTGGGTTATGATATTGATACATATCTGCTGATCTATATTGTATCGATCGATATTTACATCCATGCTGTAAAGTGCAGCAAGTAACTTCATGTTGGAGTGCCCTTTATTGTTTGTGATGCAGGGAAGACTAAATAGGAAAGAGAAGAAGAAAAGATTGGGAAAAGACGAAGGAATAGAAACAAGATAGAGAGAAGAGAAGTCGAGATTGCCAAAGAAGAAGGAAATTACAATTATTCCATATCAATTTAACTCATAAATGTCTCATCCAACAATGGAGTTAGGGCTCTTATGTAGAGAAATCCTATCATTAGGTTCATTAGGAAATAAATATAATTTTGATTCCAACAGTAAGTTCTTCTGTGTTCTTCTATTTGTACTTTACATAATATTCATCATTTCTTTCGAAAGGCTGCTTGTGCAAACACGACTAAGCAAATTGATGCGGATATTATGGATATTCCAAATTAGAAGAAATTTTATTTTATTTTACTTAAGAAATTTTTATTGAAAGATTTTATTTGATATGATTTTATTTTATTTTAAAAAATTATGTCATATTATTTTCTCATTTTGAGATAATATTAGTTACATCTGTTACATTTGATGCATTTCTAATGTCCTGAAGTTTCCATTGCTTGCTGCCTTTTAGGCACAATGACCTTTATGGGTCATGCTGTCAAAAAGAAATTAACCAAGTCCTTTAATGTACGAATGTTTCATGGTATTCAAAAATTCCATATGAGAAATAGGATTCAGATGATTCTAACCCCTTTATCCTGTCTGTCCTGTGGGCAGCAGGAGCATTTGAAGACAAAAGCTGTCAATGATTCTTATCTGGAGTCTTTTATGAGCATTCATTAACAAAAATGTTTTTCTCATTTGCAATTCAACTAGAGAAATAATAAATCTGATAATATGTCCTTTTGACTATCTTCGGTTGGACAGGATTTTGTGGGAGAAAGGATCTATTCCCATATAATTTTTACTACTTCATTTGGTTAGAAATTTTGGTGGGAGTACTTATTATCTAGAAATATTTATTATCAGATAAATTGGAATAACTAGTACTAAGGAAAGGTGGTGTTATTTATTATTTGAATTCGGAGAATAAATATTCCTAACTGGACCATAATTACTGCCGGCCATTACCCTTGTTCTTGTCGCCATGACAGTGGTAATGTTTATTTTCGGATGGTATAGTGATTCCATGCATAAATCAAATAGTGTGATATTTATTCCTACCTTATCCCTTAGTAATAGATGGTCTATTTTATCTTATTCTGCCCAAACAACCAAACATTACATTAAGGAACCCTTTTAGCAAATGCCAAAGGTGGATACTTGAAGTATGGGTAACAGTGGCTTATTACATAGGGCTCCCATGTTGTAGGCTCTGGAAGGATCAGATGCACATATAGAGGTTGTTATCATTGTTTGACCACAACTCCAGCTGGCAATGAGTAACCTTATCATATTGACATACAATATTTAATTATGAGATGTTGAAAAGTACTGCAACGGAGAGCATGAAATAAGCATCCATCCATGCTACTTGGGGTGAGATGTATTGTCAGTATGTTTCAGATGATAATTCCGTTGTATTTCTCCTGAATCACTATCCAGAGTTGGTTTTAAGGTGCCTAGGCAGAATCCTTTTTCCATACTATCATTCCCCAGCAATGGATAAGAGAATGGTACTTCCCTCATTCCAAATCAAAATATCTCTCTTTAGGGTGTCCTAAAATGAATGTCCTCTTTCCTAAATTATATTCTGCTTAATTTGTGCTTTCCATTCTATCTCTAGTTGGTGGTCCCCAGTCCATTAGAATAAGAGTTGAAATGCGTGGTCCAGTTTACAAGACTTCCCGTATTGTGAAATTTGGAAGTGGTTGAATGTACGCAACCCCTATATTACCTTGAGGTTGTTTCCATCATAATAGAATGGAAATCATAAACGAGATGCTATGGTTCTCACCTTTGCAAGTGTTACAATTCTCACCTTTACAAGCACTCTGAATTTATAATGAAGTCATGAATGTGGGACAAAAAGAGTGATTCTTTGAGGACTGCTTCACCACTTCTTTATCCTCTAGTACATCTTCTCTAACCTTTTCTATTTTTCCTCTCTTTTGCTTTTTTCCATTGTTGAACTTATTGTTTGTTAAAGGCTATGGAAAATGCATTTGAAGAGACTTTTGTCTACAAAATGGAGCTTGGTCCAAAAGTCGATGTTCTGTCCTATTACCCACAACTACAAATGGAACATGAGGAGTTTGTGGATTTTAATTTCATTCTTTTGTTTTTAAATTTTCTGTTGGGGTGGGGGAATGGATTTTGTTGGTGGATACAGCAGGAGACCTACCAAAGCAACGAAATCTTAGATCTTTCAGATTGAATTCCTGTTCGAAGAGTACATAACTACATAAATAAGCCCACACTACCCGTCAATTTGTGTCCTATATTTTATGTTGTCACTTTAGTGTATGATTCATTATAAAGTGCGGAATAGATATCCCTGAATGCATGTTACCGTGGCCGTCGTTTTTTTCCAACAAATCCGTGAAATTCATTTTGTTGCAGATGTGGTATTTTGCTTCCTAAATTGGATATGATGTTTTGGCGTTCATTCCTCAACCTGGATAAGACTTTCTGACCTTGACCCTATGACTGGTGCTAAAATTTGGCCTTGATGTTTATTTCGTTCATTATGTTTATTGCAATAATCAGTGAACTGAAATGGGGTGCTATTATCCTGATCTAGAATGGTAATAAGTCACTGAGAAAGTGCATAAAATTATTATCCACCCAGATGGTAGTTAAGGTGGTAACTAATGGGGACGTGTTGAATAAACTTTCTTTTCGGCCATGGGGAGCATCCTTTACTCTGTAAACCATAGTATTGCACCTTAGGCCTCTTGATCATAATTGTTCAATTTATGTGCATGGCTATTATAAAACAAACTTTAATGTGGATGAAGATCCGGAAAACAATAGATTTGGATGAGACGCTGATTTCCATGCATTTGTTACGTTTCTCTCTATTTTAGAAATTATTTCTTTGAGCCTGTCAGATCGCACAAACAAAATTTTACAATGTCAAACAAACTTTTGAGGCAAATGTTTGGTTTTTTGACACTTTGCTTTTGTCATGCCATATGATGGATTTTTTTCCTTGTTCATAAAAAAAGAAGTTTAATTTTGTTCATTCTAATTTGTGCATGTTTGTATTTCTTTAATTGGGCATGATTCACATAACTGAAACATGTGGCATGATGTTACGGGTCTGGCTGCTATGGACTCGATCCAGCCCACGGACCAGCCCACCGGTCCAGTGGCTGACAAGTTGGAACCTCGTCGCAGTGGCCGTCCGAACCGGGCACCCAGTGGCCGTCCGACCCGGGCACCCAGTGGCCGTCTGACTTGAACACCCTAAACGTTCCGAGATTACATCTGATACTAGTAGATATATATTTTTGTATATTTTTATATTTCCTTTTCTGTAGGTTGTTGTCGTTAATACTAGTAGGAATCTAATTCTGTTAGTGGGCATATTACCCACTTTCTGTTATGTACCTACTATATGTATTGAAAACAGAATGAAAGAAGATTAAGCAGTTGTAAACTATTCTCTCCCTTCTCTTCTCTCTTCTCCTCTCTCGACAGCTCTGTACTCTCACTCCCCTTTTGTCAGATCTTCCCTCCCCCACTTTCTCGTCTAACTGTTCTGAGTTCTCCCCTTCTGTTCCTTGCAACAAGCACGGCGTCACTGTTGCATGCATCAGTGGTGCTTTCATTGAAACAATGGCGGAAGGTGTTACAACTCGATCGAAAGCACTGGACGACATGGTGAAGGAATTAAAGGAAGTTGTGGCTATAGTCAAACAGCATTCGGAGGGAATTTCCACCAATACGACGACCACATAGCACATTAAGCAATCGATTGCTGAAATTAACCATACCTTAGCTCAGATGAAATTAACCCCCTACTTTCTACACCGACTGTAAGTTCCCCTTCTTTTCCAGTACCTGCCATGCCTATTTCGCAACCCTTGCCTGCTCTGCTGCTGACCTCTACAGAAAACCGTAATGACCTCCACCTTCGTTTACCTAAGCTCGAGATCCCATTTTTTTCTGAAGACAACGTGACTGGATGGTTGTTCCAGATCAATTATTTCTTCCTCTACCATCGCACTCCTCCTGAGCAGAAACTTACTATTGCCGCATTTTATATGTCAGGGGTTGCATTACAATGGTTCCAGTGGATGCATGTAACACGACAACTATCCACTTGGGAACTCTGCTCTCGTGATCTGGAGCTTCTCTTTGGCCCCTTCTCGTTTGTGAACTATGAAGTTGCTTTATATAAACTCTGGAAAACCACCACTGTGGCGGTTTACATGGCAGAGTTTGAGTCCCTGTCCATTTGGACTCCTGGGCTCACCGCCGCTAATCTTTTGAATTGTTTTATTTCTGGCTTGCGAGATAATATTCGGTGTGATTTCCTACTGCCAAAATCCCTGTCTCTTCCTGAGGCAATTGGAATGGCTAAACTGGTTGAAGAGACACTGAACTTAAACCAAATCAACTCACACCAACCTTCTCTTGTCGCCGAATCCCTAAATACCCCTAGCCCTTCAGTGCCGAAAATTTCACCATCTCAGAATCTTCCACCAAAATTCCCGATAAAGAAATTAACCTCCACTAAAATGGTTGCACGTCGAGAATGTGGCTTTTGTTTCAACTGTGATGAGCGGTTTATACTAGGACATCGGTGTAAACCACCTCAATTTCTATGTATGTTGGCCGAGGATGAAGACCTTGTACAACCTGAGGTGGTAATGTCCGAAGAGGATTCTGTGAGTTCACCACCTTCAGCTGAATTACCAATCGGGATATCTCTGTTGCCTCTAGAGTCGAATAGCACTCCCACTATTTCCTTCCGCGCCTTGGAAGGGCATCAGGCCCCCACTACACTACGGTTACAAGGAACAATGTCGTGCCATTCGGTAACAGTGCTGGTGGATAGTGGCTCCATCCACAATTTCTTGCAAACTCGGCTAGCTAGGTATCTTGGGCTTTCCATTGAGCCCTCTCACTATCTTAATGTGACTGTTGGCAATGGAGACTCGTTACACTATGAAGGATTGTGTGCCAATGTCCCGCTTACACTGGGATCCTCGCGGTTTCCAATGGACCTATATCTACTTCCGATCTATGGGGTAGACCAGGTTCTTGGAGTCCAGTGGTTGGCATCCTTGGGTCCCGTTTTGTTTGATTATAAAGCCTTGTGGGTGAGTTTTTCACCCACGTTGGTACTAAACTTACCCTCCATGGAATGCCTGGCACTACCATTTCCACCATAACATTAAACCAACTGCGGCGTAGTGATCGGACAAATTCGGTTGCCTCTTACTTTCAATTGACTGTAACATCACTCACAGAACACACACCAGAAGACGATTCCTCGGGCTCTTTGCTTCCCTTCCATTTCCCTCATATTTTTGACCCTCAAATCTCTGCTGTCCTTTGCAACATCCTTACGTCATTTCAGGATGTCTTTGCTGTACCACATGGACTGCCTCCACAGCGCTCTACTGACCACAAAATTCCCTTGCGAACCCACACTCTACCGGTGAATGTTAAACCCTACCAATACCTGCACTTTCAGAAGGGTGCAATGGAGAAATTAATCAAGGAGATGTTAGTTGAAGGAATAATCTGACCTAGCACGAGTCCCTTCTCATTGCCTGTTCTCCTAGTAAAAAAGGACGGCAGTTGGAGGTTGTGTGGATTACCGCACTCTTAATGCCATTACCATTAAGGATCGGTTCCCGATTCCTATGGTGGATGAACTGCTTGATGAGTTAGGTGGCACCACAGTGTTCTCCAAGCTGGACTTACGTGCAGGGTATCATTAGCTTCGGGTGCATTCGGAGGACGTGCATAAGACCGCTTTTCGGACCCATAAGGGGTATTACGAATTCCTAATTATGCCCTTTGGGTTATTGATTGCCTCCTCTTCATTTCAAGTTGAAATGAATACTATCTTCCGTCCCGTGCTTCGCAAGTTTGTGCTAGTTTTCTTCGATGATATTTTGATTTATAACTCCTTCTGGGAAGCGCATCTCCACCATCTCACTCGAGTATTCCAAATCCTGTTCCACCACGCCTTTTGTGCTAAACAATCCAAATGCAAATTCGGACAATCATCACTGACTTATCTGGGCCACATTGTTTCGGCACAAGGAGTGGCAGTGGATCCCACAAAAATTGAGGCCATTTGACATTGGCCTCCTCCTGCAAATAGCAAACAACTATGGGGCTTCTTGAGACTAGTAGGATACTATCGGCGTTTCGTAGCCCGATATGCTCAGATTGCTGCCCCGCTCACTCAACTGCTACGGAAAAATGTCTTCGTCAGGGGACTCGAAGCTACAACAGCTTTCGAGTCTCTCAAGGTTGTTCTCATTTCCACATATGTTTTAGCCTTATTAGACTTTTCCAAACCATTTGTGGTGTATACGGATGCTTCTGGTAACGGCGTGGGCACCGTCTTGGCGTAAGCAGGTTCGCCCCTGGCTTTCTTTAGCTGCTAGCTATGCCCGAAACTGCAACACTCCTCTACTTACGTCCGTGAGCTTTATGTGATTACGGAGGCGGTAAAAAAATGGCGCCAGTACCTTGGGTGCCAAATTTATTATTCAAATGGACCACCAGCCTTTCTGGGTCCTTATAGCTCAGTCAGTGCATACCCCAAAACAACAGAAGTGGATAACCAAATTGATCGTCCAGGCCGGCATAATAGGCCAGTCGACGCTATGTCCAGATCACCATCTCACTCAAGTACTCCAAATCCCGTGCAACTACGCCTTCTATGCTAAACAATCCAAGTGCGAATTTGGACAATCATCACTGACTTATCTGGGCCACATTGTCTCGGCATAGGGAGTGGCAGTGGATCCCACAAAAATTGAGGCCATTCAACGTTGGCCTCCTTCTGCAAATAGCAAACAACTACGGGGCTTTTTGGGACTAGTAGGATACTATCGGCATTTCGCAGCCCGATATGCTCAAATTGCTGCCCCGCTCACTCAATTGCTGCGGAAAAATGCCTTCGTCTGTGGACCCAAAGCTACAATAGCTTTCGAGTCTCTTAAGGCCGCTCTCATTTCCACACCTGTTTTGGCCTTACCAGACTTTTCCAAACCATTTGTGGTGTATTTGGATGCTTCCGGTAACGGCGTGGGTGCCATCTTGGTGTAAGCAGGCCCGCCCCTAGCTTTCTTTAGCCGCCAGCTATGCTCGAAACTGCAACACTCCTCTACTTACGTCCGTGAGCTTTATGCAATTACGGAGGCAGTAAAAAAATGGTGCCAATACCTGTTGGGTGCCAAATTTATTATTCAAATGGACCACCAGCCTCTCTGGGTCCTTATGGCTCAGTTGGTGCATACCTCGAAACAACAGAAGTGGATAACCAAATTGATCGGGTATGATTTTGAGATAGTATACTGTCCACGCCGGGAGAATGGGCCAGCCGACGCTCTATCCAAAATGCAGGAAGGCTCTTGCTGTGCCATGCAGTCGGTATCAATGCCTGTAATCGCACTGTTAGCTGCTCTATGAGAATACCACAAGCGATAACCTCCGCAGCTACCTTTATCAACCCGATTAACGGCCGACTGGTTGAATTCAAACGCT
>JAOVVI020015814.1:0-11068 GCA_028571085.2 Nepenthes alata
TATATATATATATATATATATATATTTGTTTTTTTAAAATGTATTAGTTTGTGATTCTATAAATTTTCATCCAAAGGCCACGGGCATTCCATCGCTATTCATTGCAATAGAGCGCCCCCTTGTTCATTGCGATGGTGGGCCCCTTGTTAGGTTCTAAAGTGCCAAAGGTATTTATACAAATAGATTTATTATGAATATGGTATAATAGATGATAACGGCTTAAGTAACGGATATATCATACTTGAGATGAATAAATATAAAAGAGAGAATGTTTGTGAACAAAGATATGGAAAGAAACTACGTTCATGCCTTAGTAGCAGGTTATTTTTCTCTCTTCCCATGTAATTGGATATCATCTCCACGTCTTCTAATATAAAATTTTTCAAAAAATAAAAATAAAAGACGTGGAATTGTGCTTGTCATTAGTGGTATGAATAAATTACGAGCTTGCTGTGATTAATTTGTCCATGGTGTTAACAATGCTTGGTGGGGAAGGCAAGAGGAAAGGTGGTGGAGGCGCTGAGGTTGGTGGTGAGAGAAAGGAGAGAAGAGGGTGAAAGAGGGGAGAGAAAGAATGACATGCTGGGGGCTCTATTTGACGAAGGCAGCAGCGGTTCAGGCGGATCCGGATTCTCCGACGAAGAGATAGTGGACTTCGTGGTGGCTCTGCTGGTGGCTGGCTACGAAACCACCTCCATTATTATGACCCTTGCCGTCAAGTTCTTAACTGAGACACCCCGTGCCCTGGCTCAGCTCAAGGTACGTCCGAATCGTTATATCTCCCTCGGTCTAATGCTATATATAAATTATATTTATCAGAAGAACAGCTAACTTAACTGCTCATCACAAATATGTTCGTAGCACTATAAAACTCAAAGACTTGACCTATCAGGCATTTCTTCAATTGTTTGACGTGCGTTTGGATAACACCCTTTCTCGGTTAAGTATGACTCCAACAATCACTAAAGGCTCCCAATTAGTTGACCCGAGTCGCTTGGCTTTAGACTTATCAAACTTTTTCCAACCTGCTACTACTTTATTAAATCAATCCTTTTCAAAATTACTTCTTCGAATGTATTTATTTACTTATGATTAGTTTGAAACATAGTTTCACTTATCTAACCTTTCTATTCTCTGGTTCTGATTTGAACAGCTTATAGCTCTACCCATTTGGTAATTTTTTTTAATTTCTTTAGATACCAATGTTGGAAACAGTTTACTAAACTCTCTCAGATACAAAATTAAGAATAAGTCTCTATAATAATCGATTATTGAACCATTTATTTGATTTCTTGAATAAATGATATAACAATACAGATTTATAAATAAATATGTAGAAGAATAAACACACAAACTTTTTTATGAAAACCCTTTTTAAAATAAAGAGTAAAAATCACTTTCACTAAAATATAAATTTAATTATCACAAACACTTTAAATACCTTCAAATTTATTACAAAATATTAGCAAATTGAGTAAAAAATAATAGGAGAGTAAATAGAATGAAACTACCTGTAAAAGTATTTTAAATACAAACTAAAACAATATGTCTAAAATGATGAATATATGAACCCAATTAAACATTAAAGAATTAGCAATAATCTCACGCCTCTCTTTTCCATTTCCCTCTTAATCAATACTCGAAATGTTTTGAAAATAGCTTACACTAATTATTCTAAAATAGAGCAAAATTTTTTTTAAATCAAGTTTAATATTCAAGCAGCGATAGCTATCATTTGAGTGACACAATTAGCGTTCGAATATGAGAAGTTTGCACTCTAATGCCTAAGGAAATACTTTCTAGAAAATAACCCATGCATGTGTTCCTTTTCGTAAGCTCATCAAGTGTGTCCATTTTTTATTTTTACTCACATGCAACCATCATACATACATTAAGCATGAATATTATATTTTTTATACATGTGTATTCATCATGCATAAAACATGTATGGTTTAGCTATACCAATGAAAAATATATATATATATATATATAATTCACAAGAGATTGATATAATCTTGTAGACATCCCCTCCCCATGACCTAGTGGGGGCCAGCACCATCTCCATAATGTCTCAACGTGCTTTAAGTTTTCTTTTTCGTATTGTTGTTGTGGTGATCATATTTAGCCTATTATAATTGCTCTTATCTTTATCGAATATTAATAATTTTATATTACGAGTATTTTTTATCCAATGAGGTCTTACGTCTACATCTTCAATTTGGCAGAAAATGAAAAATTCTTGTAAAAATTAGTGATACTTTTAACTATCATAAAGTAATATGTACTGATTTTACTTGAAACTGAGTTTTTGAACATATCCAAATTATTTCTCTATTAGCTTCCGTCGCTATAGTGAATTTGGCTTCATTGATAAAAAGTGAAACACATCTTGTCGTTTTAATTTTTTGACAACATAGCCTTGAGACATATATAATCCTGTGGTTAAGAATTAGTTGATTAGTCGACTTCACTTTCAATGAGAGTTTACGGCGTACACATGATGGTATGAATAAAAGGTATTGAGGGTTGTAATTCTTTTTATTTTCAACAGCATATCCTCTTAGACTACGTGTGATCATCTAGTTGAATAATAGGCCGAGTGGAATACTTTACTTCCGGTCTATTTTGCATGCACGTAACAATAAGATTTCTCTGATTAATTTTATTGTTGACATTATAGTTTCTTATATCATAAGTAGCCATATGATTGAAAAACATGTCAATGATACAACCTTACTTCCGTGGTGATTTTGCAATATGGACATCATGATGTGCACAAAATATAGCAGGAGGAGGGGGGGTTTGATTAATGTTGATTGTCTAGATATAGATCATTATGAAAACTTGATTAAATATCCCAAGGTTCTCTTCCAAAAATTAGTGTCTCCCACTAAGTCGGCATTAGTAAACCTAAGCAAAACATGCTTGTCAATTATAAAAGATCATTATCCTATATACAAGAACACACATCACTCTTTGAAAATCATAAATGTTAGGTTACAATCTTAGTCTACAAATTAATATACGATAACATATTTGAATATATTTTATTATTTTTTCGTAATAATTCTTATTTAGATAAAAATGAAGCACTCAAGATAAATATAAAAATTTTTAACCGTAAAAAATAAATAACCTTAACAAACTTTAAAGTAAAATTTTCATCAAATTCTTGCACAAAAGAGGCATTCATGACCAATTTTTTAAGGATTTCAGATTTTCATGCTAACATGTTTAGTTTATAAAGGCACAAGCCTTTAAACGCTCATGAAATGGAAGAAAATCTAGTATATATTCAACACGAACTTAGAAGAAATAAAGATGTATGAGAATTTGGATAATAAATGGAAAGAAGTTTTAAAAAAATTAATTACAAATAAAAAATAAATTTAAATATATTTATTTTAACTTTTTTTTTCAAAGATCCTTCAAAAATAGCATCAAGATCTCCTTCATATTCTTTCTTTCTCTATTCTCCTTTATTTTTTCTATCTCCTCTCAAAATTTTTCCAAAAAAAATGGTAGGAAAAAGGTCAGGCTTCCTTATAATGCAAATTGGCACACAAGTGTCAATTGTCCACCTACCAGGCATAAAGGCTAAACCAAGCAAGTCTATATTCACCCATTAGGCGTTTATATGGTCATGAACTATTGGAATAAACATACACTAGTACCCTTTACGTGTTTTTTAGGTCAGAATATACTACCTTAAACATATTTATGCGTGGCTCTTCCATCAATCAGCAATCCTTTCAAGTCACTTCATACTTAGTTTTCCCAATCAAACTAAAAAGTTTCTTTAAGAATCTATTTGATCATATCAATCCTTGATATCATAATTCATATTTAGTATTTGGATGCCGCACTCTCCTAGTGCACTTCACACTGTTTTTGTCATCTTGTGAAGTAAGGAAGCTATGGAGACTAAATCTATATTTGCTAGTAAGTGGATGAATTGGTAGCAAACACTCTTTGGTGGGGTTTTACTAGCCAGAATGTCTATTAAGATATGTTTAGAACCCCCTATTAGGAAAATTATCAGTCTGACAACACTGTAAAGAAAGATTGCCGATCAGACAAGAATGCATAAACACACACGTTGTAGGAAAAAGAGGAAGAATACATAAAATTTACTTATGAAACTCTCTTCTAAAATGAGAAGAAAAAATCACGAGATATTTAATTAATAAACAAATTTCACATATGAAAATAATTACACAAACCCCTGATTACAAAAGTCTCTAGAAGAGTTGAGAACAAAACAAGAGTAAGAATACAATCCTCTCTAAGTTTTTCTTTTATCACTATTCTCTTATGTATTTTGCACACACTTGTGCACACCTTACTTGCCCAGCACGCATACATATATAGATTTTGCTTGGAAACTATCTATCCGATAAGCAAGTTACATGTAGGCAAAATCTGTCACCAACTCTACAATTTGTCACAAACTCTGCAAATTATCGCCAACCTGCAAATCTTAATTTTATCAGGAGGAGTTGACATTCTCAACCAATCGGGTGCTATCTCTGCAAATTGCCGACAAACTTTTGGCATTGCAATTCCCAAGCGTTAATAAAATCCTCGGACATTATCTAGACATCGCCTATTATCTTCACCAAAGTTCTCAAACCATTAACACTTAAAATCGGCCATTTTGTGCAACCAATATTTCTTGTGCAACCGGCCCTTTTGCTCCAACCTGGTAAAATGACGCAACCGGATAAAATGCATACTATGTGCCTTCCTCAACCGGTCAACATTTCATTGACCGATTTCTTCTCTCATCTGATCAACATCCCATTGACCGATTTCTGTTGCCCGGCCTGGTTACTCCGGCAATTACTCCTTCAGCGATTGCCACTCGTAATCTTCCAATCAACATTTACTTCGAAAATTTTACTCCGACATGTTCCCACATGGGAGTGACTCCAACAAACTTCTCCTCACGACCATATGGGAACCAGATCAGTCATGCCAGCTATGTCATAGGAAGCTTTACACTTTCCCTTGGGCAATATTTTGGTCAACATATTTGATCCATTTTCTCCAGTCCGGACCTTTTAATGTAACAGTTATCCTTCATCAACAATATCTCTCACCCAATGGGATCGAATATTAATATATTTCGATTTTAAATGGAATGTGGAGTTTTTGTACAGATATATGGTGATTTGGCTGTTACAAAGGACCACATACTTTTTCTACCTGAAGCTCAATTCTTCGATAAATTTTTTCATCCACAATATCTCATTGCTAGCTTCTATGACTGTAATAAATTCAGCCTCTATGGTGGAGAGAGCAATACACTTTTGTAGCTTAGATTGCCAGGAGACTGCCTCTCAAGTAAACTTGACTAAATACCTCGAAGTGGATTTTTGGGAGTCAACGTCTCTGACCATATCTGCGTCTGTGTAACTAATCAATTGGAGCTTTTCACTTCCGAAACATAGACACATTTTTGAAATTCTCTAAAGATATCTGAAAATTTAATTTACAGCAGACTAGTACTCCTTCCCAGGATTTGAGAAAAATTTTCTAATAGTGTTGACCGAGTGAGCAATGTCTGGCATCGTGTACACCATAGCATACATCAAACTCCCTACTGCTAAGAGTAGGGTACGCTTCTCTCGGCAGCTTTCTTAATATCCGAGGTCAAACACTACCGACTACTTAGCCTAAAGTGGTTGGCGAATTGCGTGCTCACTGTTTGGACTTCTCCATCTTAAACCGTTGGAGTATTTTCTCAACATAACTTTCTTGAGATAGTTAGAGTTTCTTGTTCTTACAGTCGCGAAATATTATAATACCAAGAACATATTTTGCCGGCCCCCAGTCTTTCATGGCAAACAATTATTTAAGCTGCTGCTTCAACTCTTTGATCCGTGCACCATTTTATCCAATGATCAGCATATCCTCCATATAGAGGAGAAGAACGACGAAGTCATCTTTTGAAAACTTTTGAACAAATACGCAATGGTCAGAAGTAACATTCCGGTGCTATTGATCCATCGTAATAGAGTCAAACTTCTTGTACCATTGATGTGGAGCTTGTTTCAATCCACACATGCTTTTTTTCAAACGACATACTACTCATTCCTTTTCCTTGATATGGAATCCCTCTGGTTAATTCATATAAATTTTCTCCTCAAGGTCACAGTTGAGGAATACTGTCAGAATATTTGGTTGCTCTAACTCCAAATCTAGGGCAGCAACTAAACCGAGCACCACACGAATGGAGGATATTTTCACCACTGGCGCAAAAATTTTATCAAAGTCAACCCCTTTGTGCTAGTTGAAACACTTCACCACCAGCCTCACTTTGTACCTCAGTTGAGTGGTATTTTTTTTAATTTTTAACCTAAAGATCTATTTGTTCTTTAGGGCTCTCTTTTCCTTAGACAATTCAGCCAATTCAAATGTATGTTTTTATGCAATGAACCTATCCCATCCATCATTACTTCTAACTATGTTTCTTTGTGCTCATCCTTCATGGCTTCCTCAAAGCATTTAGGTTCGCTTATATCAGTTAGTAACACATACTCATCGGTAGATAAACAGATAGATGGCCGTCGGTCCCCTAGGAATGTCGAACAATAACTTTCTCGACCTGCTGAGAATTGACGTTATCCTCCTCTTCGTTATCTTACTCGGCCACCCTTGGGGCTTTTTCCTATTTGTGTATTGGTCGGACAATATCAGCACCTATCTTATCTGTCCGACTGGTACCAAACAATACCCGCTTCTCCTTTTCCATGTCTTCAATGGTCTCTCCTTCGATAAAGACCTCATCTCTCGACCGAATAAGTTTCTTTTCAACTGGGTCATAAAACTTGAATTCCAATTCATCTTTTTCGTAGCCCAGAAAGATACATTATATCGTCTTTGGCTCCAATTTAGTCCTCTTATCTTTTGGGATGTAAATAAAGGCCTTACAACCAAATACCCAATGATGGTCACAAGATGGCTCCTTTTCAGTCCGTATCTTCTCCGAGACTTCACCATTTAATGGTCTACTGGGCGACCTATTGATAATATAAGCCGCCATCTTTAGTGTTTCAGCTCAAAAGGATCCTAGGAGCTTTACTTTTGACAACAGACACCTGACACTCTCCATTAATATGCGGTTCATCTGCTCAACTATGCCATTCAATTGTGGCGTCTTTTGATGTCGAATGCCATGAGACTAGCAGTAGGTATCAAATGTCCAAATATACTCTCCACCATTATCGCTCCGGATACACTTTAACTTTCTTCTAATCTCACGTTCAACTAGAGTATGAAAACACTCAAATACTCCAAGGGCCTTATCGTTGATTTTGAGTAGGTACACCCACAACTTCATTAAGTAATTATCAATAAACGAGATAAAATATTGTGTTCTTCTGAAAGACTTCTCCTTAAATGGCCCGCAAATATCGGTATGTACAAGCTCAAACAATTTGGCCTTTTTGGAAGATCAGTTTTCTCAGAAAGATACTCTCCTCTACTTCCTCACTATATAATGAGGACAAGTCTTTAGTTTTTCTTCCTTCGTGTTAGGAATAATGCCCTTCCTAGTTAGATGAGTCATTTCTTTCTCACTAATGTGGCTTAACCGTCGGTGCTACAAATTAGAGGATTCTATACTACTAGTAGTGTTGACCTCTCCTACCTCAGTAGGGCCCTGCAACACATAAATACCATACATCTTTCTCTCTTGGAAAACTATCAAAGACCTTCTGGTTAGTTTATATACCCTATTACTGAAGATATTTTAAAAACTGTCACCATCAAGTCTTTCTACTGATATAATATTCATCCGAATGTTAGAAACGTATCGGACGTCCCTTAAAAGCAGTCAAATTCCATTGTTGGTAATGATAGACTCATCACTGCAGCCAATGACTCTAAATGTCTCCATGTTTTCCATTTTTAACACTTCAAAGTCCCTGAAGTGTAAGATGTAAAGAGTCATCTCCAAGATGTGACGTGGATGGATACACTAGTATCCACCACCCAATCGGTCTCCTACTTGGCCAGATTTATAACGTCATCAGCTTCACAAGTTAAAAGGAAATAACCTCCAATAACATTAGAGATCGAGGTCCTTTTCTTACATCGTACCTTTTTACATTTGTTCTTCTTTTTCGTGTTCTTACGTTTTTACTTTTAACAATTCTTCTTAATATGGCAATTCTTTTCATAATAGTGGCACTCTATATTTTAAAACCTTGACCGTGATTTACTCCGACCCTTTTTCTCAAGACTTTGAACCACGCCCTTTACTCCTTCCCCATAACTCAGTCACGAAAACATCGGAGTGCTGAGAGGTGGAGGTTCCTTGTGACCACCGTCTCATTTTCTCTTTCAGCACAGCTCCTTTTGCCATCTCTAGCATTACAATGCCATTTAGAGTAGAGTTGGCAATGGTGATACGAATCACCGCCCATGAATCTAGTAGGGTTGTTAAAATCCACAGGCCTAACACTTCATCCTTAAATTTAATGCCCCCATCATTCAACCGATCTATACATCATTGAAATTCATTCAAGTGATCTGCAATGGATGAGCCGTCCTTGTATCACACCTGCATCAATTTTATCAGGTGATAAATCTTGTTGTTTCCAGTTTTAGAGACATAGAGTGTCTTCAACTTCTCCCACAATATTTTGACATTTGTTTCACTTCTAAAATAATTATATACATTATCATTTATAAATTACCATATATGACCGCACACCAGCTTGTTCTCAAGAGACCATTCCTCTTTCGATTTCTCCTCAGGTTTTTGAGTGGTGAACATTGAAAGGTGCATCGACTTGACAACTGACAGGCTTGACATCTTGCTTTACCAATTGTCATAATTAGTGTCAAATCATCTTGTTTTCTACCTCCATTAGCAACATTTAATGGCCGACACAAAATACCACGTCTCTGATATCACTTGTTGAAAAAATTGCCAATCGAACAACACTGTAGAGGAAGATTGTCGATTGAACAAGAATGCACAAATACATACGTTGTGAAAAAAAGAGGAAGAACATACAAATTTTATGTGAAAAATTCTCTTCTAAAATAAGAAAAAAAAATCATCGGTCACTTAGTTTACAAATAAATTTTATTATGTAAAAATGGTTACATAAACCCCCTGACTACAAAAGCCTTTAGAAGAGTTGAGAACAAAACAAGAAAAAAAATACAATCATCTCTAAGTTTTTCTTTTCTCACTACTATCTTATACTTTTCGCACACACTTACGCACACCTTACATGCCCAGCATGCATAGATAAATAGATTTTGTTCGGAGACCATCTACTCAATAAGAAGGTTACGTGGGGGCAAAACTTGTCACCTACTCTCTATATTGTCACTAATCTGCAAATCACCATTCTGTCGGGAGGAGTTGACATTCTCAAGCAATTCGGTGCCACATCTGGAAGTAAACTTTCTTTTCTGAAAAAGTTAATTGAGTAGATGTTGTAGGTGACGAACTTTCGGCTTTACAATTCTCACACATTGACAAAGTCCTTGGACATTATCTGCACCTCGGTGGTTATCTTCACCAGAGTCCTCGGGCCATTAACACTTCAACCAGCCATTTTGTGCAACTGACATTTTTTACGCAATCGGCTATTTTGCCTCAATCTTATAAAATGGTACAATTGGACAAAATGATGCAAACGACCATTTTGCCCCAACTGAGTAAAATGCATGCATTGTACCTTCCTCAACCGGTCAACATTTTGTTTACCGACTTCTTCTCTCAACTGGTCAGCATCCCGTTGACTGACTTCTGCTGCCCGACTTGGTTACTTCGGCAATTACTCCCCCGGCAATTGCCACTCCGGATGTTCCGATCAGCATTTACTTTAAAAATTTCAATCCGACATATTCCCACATGGGAATGACCCCAACAACCCATTGGGCTCAAATGTTCTCCATGACCTGTATTATGGGTTTTACAAGTGCATGCATCTTTCTTAAAGGGTAACAAGTTAACTAATTTGTTTCCATAGACAATCAAGATTTTGACTTAAGAGATTTTAAAATAGACATTTTATTCTTATAATCCAAATCTTATACATTATAAATAAAAATAATCAAGTAAAGGTATAGGAATAGCTGTCTAATTTATCATCTGATATTCAAATTAATAAAACATTAGTCAAATTAGAAAAAAATAATGTTGTTAGAGGGTTGTACTCTATGCCTTTAGATTTCAAGAGAGAATATTCTTTGAATGACATGCTTTTATCCTTTTTATATATATATTTGAGTGTTGTGAGACTTGTGTTTGAATAAGTAATTTTGATTGCTTCAAGTAAGAATGAGTATTCACAAAATGCAATGATCCTATTGATACTTACTTTCACCGTTAAAGAAGCAAGTAATGATTTTTAAGCAACTATGTCCCTTCTATGTATATTTATAATATCTCTGATGTTTGCCTTGGGGTTAGTTGAGTAAAAAGCTTGTGTCATTTGGTCAAAAATCATGATCCTTCTCAAGGGTCAATATCATTACTAGGTAATCATTCTTTAGAGTAATGTCTTGTTTATCAATGTGTGCTTAATGGATCATCAAAGAAAACCCATATGTACAATTCTCCTCATTGTTTTCCATTAGTCATAGTTAATATGGCCAAGAATTAGCAAGTATCGTGGGGTCAACTAAGAGTTACGATTGAATTGTCAAGTGTAATAATGCATCCCACTATGCGTGTCCTTTCACATGTCGGCATTTCAATTTGGCTAGTCTCCTATCATTTTCCATTTGGTGTTCCACGTATTCTGATAGATTGGTTCTCTCAGCGCTGGTTTGATAGGGTGAATTGCCACTTCATTAACTAGGCAGCTTGGTGATTTGACGGCTTGGGTAAGCTATCACCTGGCAATTCGCGACTTTGATATTAGAATTTTATGGATCTAAAATTTTCTTATGTCATAGGTATGGATTTAGTTGCTAAACCCATCATGTAAATTTGTGTTCATGACAAAAATATATCCTGGTAGGCTTAGGTGGTCATTTATTTATTTATATAAATTTACACATATTTAGATAAATTAAATTTTTAAAAAACTTTGAT
>JAOVVI020015816.1:0-11067 GCA_028571085.2 Nepenthes alata
GTGTCCTGAAAAAAAAAATTGGACACGTGTCGGACACGTATCTGAAAATGTTCGAGAAGTGTCGGTGTCCAATACGTGTTGGACACCGACACGTTAAAACCGGGAGAGTGTCCGTGCTTCATAGTATACGAAGATATAGATTCAGCCACTGTCCCATTTGACAACAATGAAGTGTACAGAGTACACAACGATCTTGGTTGAAATAATGCAGCCACCTAAATCCCATCCAGCTCATTCATATTTTGCAAATTAATTGATATTTCTTAAATGAGAAATTCAAAGAATTTTTGGACAATCACACACACACACACACAATTATGAATACAGCATTCATAGTTTCTACTTACCATATATCTAGCCTCCTGATGCCCAGCAATGTAAGACCCAAGCAGTGATGTTAAAGGTGCAAGGTGCAAGGTGCATTAAAGTGTAAATGATCCCTGGGGCCTAGGCTCAAGGCACGGGCCTAGTGGAAGAGAGGTGCCTATATATATATATATATATATACACATGTGATGTTCTTATAATGAATTTCAATTGTTAAAATTAATAATAGAATAGAAATATCAAAAAATATTTATAACAACAATCACAAACTCAAAGTTCAGCTAATAACACAAAAGATGACAATAAGCACAACTCCCTCCAAATATACAAAAACAATAAATTTTATTAACACATTTGAAAAACCGTTCTCAAAATAATCATAATAAAGGCTAATATTTATCATCATTATCAAATAAAAGTTCATATGTTGAATTACTTCATAAACTTTATATGTCTTTCTAAATTAGAATATGTATTATTTATAAATTCAAATAAAGTAGCACTTTAAACACTTAAAGTTTAAGGTTCACATTATTTTTAAGCTTAGTGTGGTGTGTAGCCTCATTTACTTAAATAATATTAATTTCAAAACCCTTTATCAAAAAAATCAACCACAAATGCAAATTCATTTTCCCTATCATGGACACTACCATTTTTCTATTCTACTACCCATTACTTTCGCTAATCCCAAATTCACAAATAGCAAGTTAATACTATAAGTAACAATTAAATATAATAACTAATTTTTTTTAAAAAAAAACTATGAGCTGCTCAAGGTGCACACAGGCCTCAAAAAGGTGTGTGTTTTAGATATTAGGTGCACGCCTATTGGAATAAACTTCATCTAAGTATGATAAGGCACTAGGGTTTTGAGCCTAAGCACTCCCTTAACAACATTAGACCCAAGTGCCTTGGGCTGACTTTTTGAATTATTTACAGTCTTACCGGTTTAACCATCAACCAAGTGATCCAATACTTTGACTGGTTGAATGACTCATACAGTTCAAAACCATTACTCACACACAACCACCACATACTTGACTTAAAATTCAATGATGTAGCCCAATGCATCATCCCCCACAGCTCCATCACACCAGTAATGGCCTCATGTTTGCTTTTGTTTTCATACATAGTGAGGCTCCATTTGTTTGCTGGAAAATATTTTCCACATTTGCAAGTGTTTGGCACACATGGAAAAATGTTTTTCACAGTTTTTAAATTTTGGCTTGTATAGGAAATATATTTATTACGTCACTGGAAAACTAAAGCTTAAACCCTATAAAATACCTTCTCATTTACAAAACAGGAAGTCAATTTTCAAAACTCATGCACTACTTATCATTTTGAGCATCAACAACCATTAGTGAGAGGTTTTGCCTCAATATGATCCCAGTGCGGATGCAAGAATGGATAATACAATGATACAACTATAGAAGAAAATTATAAATTAGATCAATGTAGCAACTGGAGAGACACATCAATTGGGGGTCATCCGAACATTAGTTAACCTCATCGCCAGTTCATAGACGGAAAAAAGACTCGACTCCGAGTATTTTTAATTGCAGAGGACAATAAAAGGGGTCATATATAGGGTCGTACAATGAATTGTAGATAAAGAAGTTGATAGAATCAGTTCAGCAGCCTCAGCTAAAGGACAATAAGAGAATCTCTTTTTACATTTACGGAATATAACACTTTTATTCTGTAATATCCGTAGCATGATAGGAAAGTAATAGGCTACTAGTAGACTATCAACAATAAATAAAGGATAGACACATGACCATCTAGCTAAGAGAGTGTAGAGTGTTTAGTGGCCTATAAATAGTTAGAGTTGTAACATGTGATGAATGCATGAAATGATGAATGAAGTGTTTGAAATTCCTCATTATCCTTGTGAGACAATTCCCCCTAACCCTCTCCCTTTTTTCCTTTACTTTGTCTCTCTACTCAGTGCCCCCTTTCTGCTTCTCTTCCCCAATTTCTCTCTTTGATTCTTCTCCATTTCTTCTTAAATTCCCCTTGTTTTTGTTAGATTTTAGTCAATCCAAACTATTATGTAAAACTCTTTATCTCTCAGGCTTAACTTAGTGAAAAGAGCCAACCCACCAGAGACCGTCAGATGGTGACACCTAGGATGCCACAGTTTGTTGCTCTCGATCAATCCCTAGCCCCAAAAGCCGAAAACTGGCCAATGACAACCCAACCCCTGCCGGTTTCCAGATTGAAATTATCTAACATTGTCACTAGCTGCCACCCAGAGATGCCACCAACCCTTTCAAGAAGGCAATTTCACCAAATCGATGACCAATTTACAATTAAAAATAATTTTTTCACCAAAAGATATTACTGCCCAGCTGATATATAACTATTCAAATATCACCACCATCTGTACATATCAACTACTGTTGGTGGCCTGGGATGTGAGGCGAGCACCCGGTGCCTGCAGCAGGGCCAGGTGAGGAAAGCCTTCAGGCAAGTGCCTCAAGCCAGGCATGCAGGCGCAAAGGCACCCACCTTTTTTCAATAAAAAATAATGTGTTTCCAAAATAGCCTCATAGTTTTAAGAAAATTACGATTATGTAATGTTTTGAAAACATAATTATCTACCCCACTTTTCATGCATCTTCTTCCTCTTTGCTGCCCTTCTTCACACACCAAAGAACAATTGAAGGAACAATTGTTCCTCTTCGTGCACACCTTCTTGACCTACTTTCATACCTGCTTCGGTCGCACACTCAGTTCTCTGGTTCTTCATTGTTCTTCATCTTTGTTGCTCAACGAACAATTGAAGCACAAGCTGCCCGATAGCGAGAACCCTACAAATCAGGAATGAAACGAAGCCCTAATTTGTTCTCCACTGCTTTTGCAATTTATAAATCTCACATTGTGATTGTCTATATTTCTTCATTCTCACTTCCGCATCATTTCTGCGAACATATTTTATCACTGTTTTATGCAATTTTATCCATTCTCACTATGCATTTTCTGCGATTTCTATATTCCACATATTCTCCATTTTCTAATTTCTCCTGTATTTTGATTACTCATGCAATTTCTTCATTTTCTGTGACACCAAACGTTGATTGTTGTGCATATAGGTTTGACATTTTGTCACTGTCAATTGCTTAATTTAAACCTTGATCAATATTTTTATACACAATATATTAGCATATCTATTTATATTTCAATTAGCACCTCATTTACAATACCCGGTTCTCGGTTTAATTAATTTGATATTGTCAGTTTATTTCGGGTTTGTTTTAGATACATTAAAAATAGTTGTGTAATATAAATTTGAAGAAAATTCGGAGAAGGAAGCAGTTTTGTCACCTGAGACACGCCCGACACACGCTCGTGTGCACTTTTGGCAGATTGGGCACGCCCAAGAAGTGTCTTTGGACCGCTTGAGCTGGATTCGGGCATATTAGTAGATGCTAGATGCGTGCCTAACAGCACTCGAGCATGATTTTGGCATATTGCTTATGCTCGAGGAGCGCTTGAGGCGACGCTCATGCCCGACTAGGGTTAGATGCGGCGCCTGACGCACGTCTGAGGCAGTACTCATGCGTCAGTTCCTTTATAGAAGGGAGCGGCACACTATTTCGATCATTTCATGTGGGAAACAAGAGAAAGGAGAGAGAAAGAGAAGGGAAGGAAGAGAGGAGAAGAGAAGAAAAAGGATTTTAAAATATCTTTTGATCAGATCTGTCAGGTCAGAGGTTAAAGACAAATATCCTTAAACCCATTTTTGGTCTATTTCAATTTTCGTTTAGTTTTGCTTACATATTTGGTGATTTTAGAATACATGCATGTCATTTTTACTCATCCCTTTTTATTCTTCGTGCAAGCATGTAATTCTACCGGTTAGTTTGAGGTTTTTGTTTGATTTTACTAAATATTTGACAAGTTTGAGGATTTGAACAAAATAGGTAATTATTTCAGAATATCTAACTTATATTTGAAATGTTTGTAAAGAAAAAGTCACAAGAACTTGCATATGTGACTTGCTTGTGATATTCTATACATGTGCTTCGGGTCGGGGCTCTATTTTGGATTCGATTCGGTATTTGTACTTTTTTTCAGGGTAGAAGGTTTTGTATCTGTACTTCTCGGAGTGAAAACTTTGTACTTTTTTGCCAAATAGGAAAAGTTTTGGACTTTATTACAGAGACCCTTTTTGGTTTGATTTTTATGGGAATCATCGTAAGGAATTGAACAGAACTAATATATTTGGATATCTTAACATATTCAGACAGATTTGGATATCTTTATCTGCATTTGATTTGGATACTTAAGACATTAATTTGAGGATTGCAGGTTTTGACCGCTGTTTGGATTTAGATATCAGATTTGGTTGGTTTTGTAAATTTGGACCTCTTGACATTTGTTTTAGATTATTCCTTTTGCGTACGAGACCGCATTTGGATATTGGATGACTCATTAGATTGGATGTTTGAATTTTAGCTTTTATGGATTTTGTATCTGTATTATCAATTTGCTCCTTCATCTTTCGTTCTGTTTATAGACGTATATGTATACATACTGATATTTGTTAAGCATTTGGCTTATGTTTTCATTGTTTCTAACCCTACCAAATTAGAGGGCTACAAATATATTGCAGGGAGCTAGGACACGGTCATTTGTAGAGATTTTGTTTGTATTTTGTGAGTATTGGTTCTATAGTTGAGTTGTATGTGTATTGGCTGTATTTTGGTATCGAGGATACGACGGATGGATTGATGTTAGTATATTTTATTGTTATCTAGTCAGGGTTCGAATTATCATGTTATATTTGGTTATTGTAGCATTTGATTTATGTTTAAACGTGGTGTCGTTTGCATGGTTGGTTCATCACTTTTTCCTTACAGACATTTTGAGCAGGTTATGCAAAATTTATTAACTGGACGAATAGTTCGAAGAGATCCTACAATGGTCGATATTATTATCTGTTATTATTAATTTCATTGGGGTTATACGGATATTTTGTTAGATCAAGCCCGGATTTGGGTATTTTGTTTGCAAGTTATTTTGGGGGATTATTTTGTAGGTTTTAAATTTATTATTGATTATTTATATTACCTACTTTTGGTCTAGGTTTGTGACATCACTTTTCTTAGGCAAGTGCCTCTCATAGTGCATAGTGCCTCAAACACTATGGAGTCCTAGAGCTTAGTTAGCCTAGCGCCTCTTCCAACACTGTTTACTTGATTTGATTGAGAACTCATATTTTCTCGAACACCCTAAACATTTAGCATTTGGAAAATATTTTCGCAAGCAACTGAGATAAAAAATGGTTTCCCAAGGCCCCCACTCTCCAACCAAAATCTCTTCCAAGTCTTTTCAACACTTCATAATGTTGCTTCCGTTTGAGACACTCAATGGTTTATGGTGCTGGCAAGGCTTGGCCATAGCCTTGGCAGGGGAGAAGGGAGCAGAAAGATAATTTTTACCCTAAACAATTGATTTAAGAGACACAAACCAACCGACAATGTGTAAACAAATTTCCAACCAAATTCAGAAAAAGAAAATAGCAAAGGAACTTGATTTGCGAAACAAGCCCAACTGAAACACGAAAAAATGCCTCTAATCTCTATGAAAACACCATTTCTCACTCAACCATCAAACACAAGAAAAATGGCAAGAGAGAGAGAGAGAGCATCATTGCATGTGACAGATTTGGCTTGAACAGCTGTACGGTCAACAAAGTCCAAGCAGAGCATTGCTTTTTAGTATTTCCTAATAACATACAAAGTTTGTTCAAGCAATCTACCAATTTTTGGTCAAACCAGATACTTCAATATAAATAAAACATTAGATGTGAGTCCATGCTCATTATTGCCGCATGAGATCATATAAATTAAACTATCTACAATAATATTTTCATTATAATAGTTCTTAAAGTGTCAATATGGTCTGATTTCACCTTTTTGTGTTAAGACGATGTACCTTCCAGAATCACAGGTGTTACACAATGAACTCACAGATACTTTCAAATGCAAGGGAAGCTCCTATAATGATTTTCAATTCCAGGAAGCAACCAAACAATTTCAAAGGTAATTCAGTTAATCAAGATATGTATAAAAAACTATAAACAATAAGATAGATGCATTTATTTTCAAAAGGATATCCAGACATATTTTAGAACATCTCTGATATGCACAATTACAGGGCCTAACAATCACCAGCAATAAAACGTGAACTAAAAGAAGCAGAGTTACAAATCAATGTCCAGAATAAACGTTTCCAATCAATTACAACAATCTAGCATGACCAACCTGTAATATGAAAAGTTTTCAACTGACCTCCTTCGCTCCCTTGCCCTCATTTGATTAGGTTTCTTCCTGTTCTCCTCTGCAAATACAACAGTCAACTCACGGCCTTGAAAAAGTTGACCATCCATTTGATATTTAGCTTCAGCAGCATCAGCTGGATCAACATACTGCACAAAGCCAAATCCCCTAGGCTCTCTGCAGGATGTTTAAGTAGACTGTCAAAACATGGAGTGACAAAGAAAACTGAAAAGTGAAAAGGATATGTTAAAAACCATCCTGATGAAATCCATAAGAATAACTTCCACCAACATGGGATGTTATGATAAGGACATAAATGCAAGCACTTGGCTGCTGACCTTGCAAATGCCAGTTTTAAGAATGACTCGAAATTCTTCAAGTCTTGAACATCTTCACAATGAATTCAAACCCAACTTCCTTCCAATCTTCACTACCATTTACTCTTCAACAGAACTCTTATTACTTGATTGATCTCTTCAAAACATTATTTTCACTGTTCAATCTCAAAACCTTTAATTAAAGGCAATAAAAGATAATAAAACCAATGTTATGATAATATGTATATCATCCAAAAAAAATCCAGCAAAAAATCTGAATTACTATAGCATCGCTTCCCATTTCCTGGAATCATTTTGACTGTTAGAATCTTTTTATCAACTTTACTAGAAAGAAAAAACAATGAAAAATGAGTAATTTACCACCTGATGCGGACAAAAGTTCATCAACTAGGCATTTTTACAATTATCTAAAAATAACGGAATTTAAGTTTGAAAAATATGTCATTTAATATTTTGTAGGCTAGCTGTGTTCAGGAAGAGAAATTTTGAATTATAATATGATTATTGTGAAGAGAAAAGCTTCCAGATATGAATCTGTAATTCTCAATAAATGAATCAGATATCTGCACAATATAAATGAACAAGCTCTTGGTCACATGAAATAGGCATAAGCATAAGCAATGGGGAACACAAAACTATATGAAATGTAGCAAAAAATCAACTAGCTCACCCACTATAATAGTCCCTAGGTAAGTAAACATCCTTCAGAGGGCCAAACTGTCCAAATGGCCTCCGAAGATCTTCTGGCCTGCAATAATAATAACAATAATAATAAAGGAAACAACAAATAAAATATTATAAGAGAAATGCAGAAGCTTCCAGGTTTGAAATAGTCAAGACACTATAACAAAAACTACAGTGAGATTTTAGAATGTGAAATACATGGAAAAGGAATCAAAAGGAGTGAACCACTGCATTACACTCCCACATTATAAGGTATTCCGTTTGTCAAATATAAGCAACATATCCCAACATTGTAGAGAGCAATTTCTGTATGTAAGCCGCATTTACCAAAATTCACAGACCCCCCATGTATTGCAGTACAAACTTATCGGGCACCAAATATAATCCTCAATAATAATATCCTTTATATATTGATGTGTTTTCAAAAAGCATACCAAGTTGTGCAAATTGAACAACAAAACAATAACTATAGTTTAAACCTGTGACCCTTATTACATAATTCAATCAAGATCAACGAGAGAAATTCTTTGATTTCAAATCTTTTAAACTAGGACACGGGGTTAGTCTATCTTTCTCTAGCATGAACTATGATGCAATAATACGACAGATGCTAGTTCTAGAGCTACATTGTTTTCCCAGTTTAATGAATTTAACAATTCTATTCTGAATATAAAGTTATTATCAAAACTACATGAAAATATCAACAACTGTAGCCTATGTACTCAAATTTATAACTGTTCCCCGCCTGTAAATATTGATAATATTATTTATTTTAAAACAGTTAAGTTTATGTTCTCCATTATCTTCGTCACAGTTCGCTTTCTTCTGTTTTATTGTGTAATGAATTGCCCTAGTTCCTCCCGGGTAGTTAAAATGCAAATATTTGAAACACAGGCATAAACAAAGGCATTATCACTGACACGGAATATACCAAGCACAACAAAACAATGCAGCAATAAGTGAAAAGAGAACAAACCTGCAATCATGGCGAAGGTTTCGAACTAAGAGACTAGTGGGAGGATCTCTACCACGGCCAGCGTAGCGTCCCCTAGGGCTAGGGCTGCGTCCCCTCCTGCCATAACCTCCCCTTGGTGGTGAAGGACTGTAGCTTCTTCCCCTCATTTATACGAAATATTTCTACCAGTGGGTCTAATAATTAATACAGAAAGAGATTATCAAAAGCTTTCGTTCTATTTCGAGATAAGGGAAAGAACGTCAATGTTTTTTAGTAAGCAGAAAAACAAATATAACAACGCGAACGTAAAAAATTGAACCCTAATATGATTAATTCCCTCTTTTGGGATATCCTATTGTCTGGCTTCTCGGAAACCACATGATGATGGTTCAGCGGAACAAAGCAACTCTAAATAGAATCCAAAGAATTAAAGAAAAAATAAGAGAGAATGATACCTAATGAATAGATCAAGTAAATGACTGCCTCCAAGAGGAGAGCTTTCTGCTGAGAGAGAGAGAGAGAGAGAGAGAGAGAGAGAGAGCGCTTGTCAGGGAAAAGATGCCAGGGATAGAGAGGCGATGCACTGACGGCAAGTTTAACGCTAAGAGCTAGGGCTTTATAGAACGGGCTCTTCTGTTTGGGCTTTGCTATTTGGGCTTTTGGATTTTGGATTTCGGAAGGCGACGCACGCGCCCACGTAACTCAAATTATGATATTGCTGCTAAGATAATTTTTAACGCCAGGACTAGATGCACGGTGCATAGTTTCAGGCTCTCTTCTTTTATAATGCTGTGAAAAGCGATTGTACAGCTCTGAACTTTAAGTCAATGCCAGTCTTTTACAGCTTTGGAATTCCATAATCACGGCTTAGGTACTTAGTCACGTGAGTCTAGTAAGTTCCCCCTAACGAGTCTCACATTGACTTCGAGGTTTTTACGCTTTTTGTCAAGTGGCCAACAGAATGTTAATTGCTTTTCGGTGTTTAATTTACTATCGAATTAACACTCAGCCTTATTGACGGGTTTAACATACCTCACTTGGCGTTGACTTATATTATAAAAAATTTCATTACATAAAGCACTAGTGATTACTAGAAATTCACCTATATACTTAATACAAGTCATTATTGTCCATAAAACATTATTCCTAACATTCAAGCACTCGAATCCATGTCTAGTAATGGTATTGACACTTGTAAATGTAAGTGTATTATAACTTAGTAGATCATATTAATATATTGTTGGGGATCACTCCCGTGAAGAAGTTCTTGTTGAACGGAGAACTTGGGCGGAGCATGAATGTGCTGGTTCATTATAGAAAGAACCTCCGGTCAACATTACCGGCCAACAATGTTGACCTATGTGGAGGTTAAGTAGACCGGTTTCACTGAGAGATTTCAAATTGGCAAAATTCAGACGGTCAACAAGGGTGTTGATCGGTCTCATGGAGAACACGGACGACCAACGGTTCCCGCCAGGCAATCCAGGACAACGTCAGCTCAGCAGATTTTTTGGAGATATGTGATCTTAGACGGTTATATAGGAGCGGTTTTTTTTTTGGACAGAGCATATTCATATTGTTGAAAAGGACCGATTTTATCCTTTTGTTCTCTGTATGAAATATTGCCCAAGATTTTTCAGAGTGTGTGTGTGAGAGAGTTTTTTTCTTTGGCAGTTGCAGAGTGCTAGAGAGAGCGAGAGAAAAATGGTGAAAGGAGGAGAAACTGTAAGCAACCGTGAGTGCGTTGCTGTTATTCTATTATTAAATTTCTCTTTATTCTCTACTGTGTAACAGGAAAAAATTATTCCCAAATCCATCACATATTAAAACACATTCAGTGGACGGATTGTCCCGTAGTTTTTTCCTTAATTGAAAAGGATTTTTCACATAAAAATACTTGCGTTCTTTGTTCTTTTTCATTCATATTTCTTACTGTGTTATTCGATCGGGAAAGTGAGGTGCCCTCTTTCCCAACAAGTGGTATCAGAGACAGGTTCTATACTCTCTCTTAATGGCATCCTCATCGTCAAAGAATCTGTCGTTTAGTGTTGAGCAGTTCAACGGATATTATAACTTTATTCTCTGGCAAGAGAGAGTGAAGAATATTCTAACGAGAAAAGGAACAATGAAGGCGTTGAAGAAGAAGGACAAAAAGCCTGAAAATCTGACCGATGATGAATGACAAGACAAAAGAGATCTTACAAATTGTACCATCAAACTGTGCCTGACGGATAACACTCTCCAAGAAGTTCTTGGCCTAACTGATCCGACGGAGGTCTGGGAGAAGTTGGAGAACCGTTACAAGTCCAAATCCTTGACAACCAGACTGCACGTAAAGAAGCAATTTTATAACTTACGGTTATCGGAAGGAGAGAGTTTTGAGAAATACTTGGACAAATTTAACCGGATATTGACGCAAATGTCTGCTCTTGATGAGGAAATCAAGGAGGAGGACAAGGCGTTGGTTCTACTG
>JAOVVI020015817.1:0-11067 GCA_028571085.2 Nepenthes alata
CACCTGTGTGTATGATGGCACCTAACGTGCACCAGTTTGGCTCTCATGTGTCGATTAAGTATATAATGCCTTCTACACCAATTTTTGATCATTTTTGCATGAAAAAGAGAATGAGAAGAGAAGAAGAAGAGAGACAAAGAGAAGGAATGAAAGTTTAAAATTTTTTCAAGTCAGATCTGATAAATTTGAGGTTAAAAATAAGTATATCTAAGCCAATTCCTTGATCTGTTATTTGAATCTTTTGATTTTGTTTACAATTCTTATTTTACAGTACACACATGCCACCATTTACACCAATTTTTTGAATATTATTATATACATAAATATTTCACTTAACATTTTAAAATTTTGTTTAGTTTTTCCGAAGATTTGAATATTTTATCTGCTTTTCACTAAATAAGTGAATATTTTGAAGGATTATGTCTGTATAACAAAGTATTGTTAAAAAAAGTCATAAAATATTGAGCATTTGACCTTGTATATGCCAACCCGTGTAAGTGTTTGGTGAGGATTCTATTTTATTATCTAATATGAGTTTTCACTTTTCCAACTAGGTGAAAAAGCTTTGTATATTTGTCGTAGAGTCTTTTCTTTGTTTTTTTTAGAACCATTGTAAGAAATTAATAATATATATTTAGATATGCCTTAATATATTATGTAATTTTGAGGAATGCACTTATCATCCACAGGTAAAAAAATGAAAGTAACGTTTGACCCCATCTATATAGGGAGTAATATAAAGGCTGCTCATCTATGGGTTGGTGTGCTCGTCTATCAGGAATATATATAATTCATCCTCAAGATTGGCCTTTTAATTAGTTGGTGCGAGAGTCAACAATCCTTAATTCTCCGATTTGACCTACAATGTATTTTATATTTTAAGATATTTTGACTTTCTGAGACTTGTAGGCTTTGATGTGATTTTCAGATTTGTATGATTTTGGACTTCTGAGTTCTATGAATGCATTATACGATCTGAACTTTTAATAATTTTGGATTATGTTATTTGAAAAGTTTAAAATATTAAATTTTGCATGTGTTTTATGGTTTTTCGTCCTTCCTTCTGTTTTATGAACATATATATTTATATATCGTATAAATATACTTGTTTGATTTTAGGCACATAATTTGCGAAATTTTCTAACTCTTCCAAATTAATGAGCCATATATACTTGAATTGGGGAAGAAAAACTGGCAAAATTTTCAATTTATTTGTATTTGTATTTGTATTTTGAGAAATGTTGGAACTTGTGCATTGGATTATTATATAGTTTGAACTCTATAGTTTGTATATTTTGGGACAGTGTGTTTAGCAAATATTATATACAATTTTATATTGTGATAATTTTAATATTTAGTCAAATACTTTTTTTTTTACATATGTTGTGAGTCAAAGCTGGTTCTTTTATTATTTAGAGGCAGAACGGGGTTTAGTTCGGCCGAGTCCTGTGTCCCCTACTAGGTTTACAATTATTATATTGGTTTGATATTGGTATGATATATCAGACCAGGTATTTGGATTATTTGGGTTTTAACTAATTATGGATAATTAATATTTGATGTCGTTAACATTTACTTATATTGGGATCGTGATATCAAATATCTCGAACAAGGCATCTATTTGACACTCTTGTGAGTCTATCATTCTTTACGCTGACTTCTTTTTTGTGTTTAGTTCTTTGCAACAATAGTTCCCAAAGGATCCCGTGCTTCTTCTTCTTGTTATTCTAGTGTAAGGGGTATCCCTTTTCGATTTTGGCAAATCAATTCATGAGATAGTAAGCACACAATAATTGACATTATCCAAAAGTAATGTTACAAAACTACCTTCTAGACAACTATACTAACATGACATTTTATTCATCCATATATTATTATTAAGCTCGCTAATTTAATTGATTAATAAAAGCCATGTCATATGGGGTTTCCCGAAAACATTTTAATCTTTCTGACGTTATCCCCCTTCGAGGACTCATACAAATGCCTCGGAGAGTGCCACAATCTATTCTACGTACAACAAGTTTGTGAATAAAATATTTAACATTTGTGCAATAGAATTCACAACTCCTTTTTAAGTTCCATATCATGAAATTATATATTCGGTTAAAGAGAGTTTATGTAATTTTTTTAGAATAGGTAAATCAATCATTTGTCCCTGTGGATCCAACATTAATTCTCTCATACCTACTAATCGGTGACCTGAGAGGCATTTCCCCTAATTCTTGAAAAATATATTATGTGGTTTAGAATATAAGGATCAGTCATCCTAAAATTATGATTCATCTTGTCACAAATATTCATTTATAGCATACACTATCTTAATGGATTGACATAAGTTTTCTATTACATGTGCATCTCCATAATAATGTTGTTTCTCAATTATCAAATCTTGTTATTTAGCATATTGGACTAGCCATCCTTTAGATAGTATTGTTGACATATCATCAATTCCTAATAAAATCTACTTCTTGCTCTCTACCAACAAAACCATTCTTTAATATCTAAAAAATCTTAAAAGCTTTTCTGAGTGCAAATTTAGATATGTGCCATGCAAGCAGTCCCACCCCACCCTATCATGGCATGAAATACCTAGACTATGCTGCTGCCTAAACTATGAAAATCTATCCCTAGAAGCATGCAACTTCCTGGCTAAGAACCCCATAACTTCTCCAAAGATTGCAGGCTCTGTCCTCTCAGCCAGCAAAAGAACACTACTACGATAGCAGCAGCCGTTAGAATACTGCAATAATTACTAGTACCATGAACAACATGAGCAGTAATATCATTATAGCAAGCAAAGGCAAGTTCAATAACCAGATGGTGGTATACAGTAGAGGAACTGCAGAAGCAGCAGCAGAAAGCAGCATTAAAGAGAATGAAGAGATGAGACTGAATATCTAGAGAATGAGAATGCAGTGGAGCTTGTTAGACTTGGAGAAGTTGTGTATTTAGATGAAAGGTCAGACGTCCAAGCTAGTAAGGCATCTATCCATAACTAATAGAACCTCAGCTAGACTATGTTGACCATTCATTGCTTCTGTAAAAGAATTTATCACAACTAATGTAAAAGATGTTATTTTACTTTCTTTCTGTTTTCCACCTTTTTCTTGTCTGGGATTGTATATTTAGAGGAATAGGGAATCAGATTTGAAATAGCGGCTATGGCCAATGGCATAAGATTAGAATTTTATTCTCTTCATTTCTCGACAAAACGCTAGGAATGATAATCACGAATTTCAATTCATTGGTCTAGTTCAGTTCAATGCAAAATGACACAAAAGGTACTCAAAAATGTGTGAACGCAAATCATACAAAGCCAAAACCTAGGCTTCATCTTAAACAAACTTTCATGGCTCCACACTGTTTTCACAATATCAAGTGTTTGTGCTTCCAATCGGGTTGGTGGTTCTACATATGAACTCTTCTACAAAACGCAATACTTCTTAAAAAGAAATTTGTTTGTTTTTTTGTTTGACGGGGAGGGAGCAGGAGATTATAACTAAAAGTAATAATTTACTTGTATTGCTCAAATATAAGATTTACAAATTGACAATAATCCTACTCGTGTAAAAAAAATGTTCCTTATACAAGATTTTTCTAAACCACTGATGTGCTCAATGACTTGTAAAATCAATTATAAGATCCTTTTCAGCAAAACAAAAGAAAAACATCTTCTACCTAAATCAACTAAGTATCCCTACCACAATTGCATATTTTCGAAGAAAACATAACAACAGAATGTAGGATGATACAAATACTAAACTTTTTAGCCATCATTCTTATTAGGCTCTGATACACATCTATTCTGCTTGGTTGATAGCTTCAAAAAGGAACAACATTACAGGCAAACAATTTTTTCACCCCAAACAACCTTCAACAAAAACTTAGTAAAGCTTAGATAAGGTTACAATTTAGGATTCACATACGAGCATGCCACCATTGAAACAACAAAAACAATGGGGCTTGATGGTTTTGCACTAAAAATATATGCAACGTAATAATATTATGTTGGAAGGTGCAATTATAGTGCAACTCAATGCATAAGGCTATGTCAGCCACACATTTCTTTTACAGTTTCTGACAACGAATTAGCCAAGATAAATGTAAACAATGAACAATCCCTAATAGAAAAAAAAACCATGGAATCCATAGAAGAGGAATCATGTATAACACCAAGAGACACCAGTTGCTGGCAACTTGCTTTGCACACTAACTGAACAGAAAGGGGAATAGCTAGAGTGAGAAATCACCATTTCTCGAAAAGAAAAGCTATCACTTAAAAATAAACAGAATTAGAAGGGGTCATGAGGTGCAATAACAAATAGCTAGCCAACCAATCTAATCTTGATTAATAATGATTAGCTTTGTTCAAGAAAATTCAGTAACTTAAGAAATTGCTTTGGGAAAGTCATGCAATATATAGAAAGCCTAAGAACATGGTAGAATAACAAGATCTTGAATACTGAAAAAATCAAAATTTTACTCCTCCATTTGGAAAAGAAAGAGACATAACTATCCTTTACAGAGCAAAATTTCAAGAAGAAATTCAAAAAATAAAACTACATAGAGGTCAAACGATGAACTAAAATGGTTTCATGAAAAAATATTAATCGGAAGGTGAAATAGAAGATTAAGCTCTAAATTTGACAGAAATTAGATTCTAAAAATTTGGTGAAAAAGATTCTCCTTCCATTCTAGTTTGTTTGATTGGAGGTTGATTGTGACAAAATTGAAGTAATTTATTATGCACGATTGCTTTACCTAATCAAAATTTCCATGTTTGTTATGAGTGGAATGCTCTAGTCTCCCCACTGTTGCTTTGTTTCATGCATTCAAGGACACATCCAGTGGTAACCACTAATAGTTTAGATAATTCATAAGGGATTGAGGTTGGAAAGGTTCTCGGGTTTTATGCTTCTCCATGTGGCATACTTCCTAATTCCCTTAATAGTAAAAGTGCCACCAAGCTAGAGATGCAATAGTGCAACATGCTTACGTTTATGTAAATAAATGATGACTAAGCATTTTAGGTTCGCAAAAAAAGGAAAATAGAATCATGAAAAAGCAAGGTCTACAGTTACCTTTCATGTTAAGTCCTATCACAATATCAACCCTAATATAATACAAAAATAGTTTACAGTGATTAACATTACAAAAAAAATACACATTTAAGGCAAGGCAATTTTTCAGTATTATTTTAATTAAACACACAAAAGCAGTAAAAAAATTATAATCAAACAAAATTAAGTATTTCAGAAACTCACAGTGCAAATATGTCTTCAGCTGAAGTGGTTGTACCTCCAAATCTCTTTGTACAGAAAACCTTTGGGCGCATATTCTAATACCAAATAATATCGTCTTCACAAGTATAAGAATTTCAATGCACAAATTTTCCCCTTGATATGAAATGAATTGTTCCAAATGGAAAGGGATTATTAATACCTAAGAATAACAATTCACAAAACCACCACATGTTAGTAATATGAAGATGGCTCTGTCCTTCAACGTTAGCAATATGAAGACGGCTCTGTACTTCAATTTCAAGACAGATCTGATATTTTAATGATCAATGTAGAACTGCTAGATCTGGTTTTTAAAAAGTACTTCAGGACTACAAAATCAGTGAAGTAGTTAAATGATCTAGGAAGCTTAAGCACAAGGTGGAATGAAAATATCTTAAGTATTAGAAAATCAAGGCTTTATTCTTTCCATTGCCAAAGAAAGATCCTTGACTCTCTGATAGAAAAAAAATTGAAAAATAAATTTGAAACAAAATCTTTGATATTTGAACCAAAAAGCACGAAAGCATGTTATAAATATGGTAAAGAAGTGAAGCTTGCCCTAAATTTGATATTTGAACTAAGAATTATGCTGTAGTTTAATTAAAGATGCTTTTTCCTTTTGCTTTTTGTATTGGTCGAGTTGGACTAATAGAAAGTGAAGTAATTTAGTATGGGCCATGGGTATTTGCCAATCAATAGCCCCATGTTGGTCTACAAGTGGAATGGTTTGGTCTCCCCACTGTTTCTTTGATCTATGATTCAAGTGCACCTGGTGTTAATCATTCATAGCTTAAGCAATATATCATAGTTTCAGCTTTAATACCAATACAAAAATTGTTTGACAACAATTAGCATCTTCCCATATACACATTAAGATTGCATTCCAGATTGCAGCGTAGTTTCCATGAGAGCCAGATTGCATTTCATAAGCAGTCAAAAGAAAGTGAAATAAAATTTAGAAGCACACTGGGAACTCCCAATGTATCCATGTCTTTGGCTGAAGTACTTGCATGTCCAAAGTTCTTTGTTTAGCATGCATTTGGGTGAATATTCAAACACCTGATAAACTAGCTTCTACAAGTATGAGTTGTTCAATGAAAAAAATTCCCCATGATATGAAATAAATTGTTCTAAAATGGCAAAAAAATTTACTAATACCTTTTGAAAATGTATCCATAATGACATAGGATATTAGTATGATGAATGCGGCGTTGATTTGCAACTTCAAGACAACAATGATATTATGAAGCTTAGCTTGGTATTGCTTTGGCTGGTTTTATGAAGAGTGCTTTGAGCACTATAAATTAGTTAGTTTCATTCAAGAAAATCATATAAGTTGAAAAACTGCTTAACCAAAAACGAGCAATATTTCAAAAAATAGAAATTGTCACATGAAATATAAATGTGTGATATATACACATATAAAAATATATGGTGCAGAAATTGTAATCCAAATACAATTATTACCATATAATTAAATTAACAAGATTAAAATTACGGGCCATAAAATGGATCGACAAAGCCCTGAAACAGGAGCTACATTAGCTACTTCAATAAAATCATCCAAGATGCAATAGGAGCTGCATTGGCTACTCGAATAAAATAACTGGAGAAAAAAAGTAAGAGTATTAAGGGTGCAGAAAACTGAAGTAATGAGCACTAAGTGTGAAATTATCCAAGATGTTAGAGTGGAAAGGTTTATCAAAAAAAGGGATGGCTGCAAAAACAGTAAACTAGATGAACAAAAAATAATAACATGTGCAACACTTGTGGCCAGCTAAATGCTTTTATTTCCAAAATTCCTCATAAATATATAATAGAGTTTAGGTGGTTATTTTAAAGAAAGATGCATATATAAAAAACATTTAATGAAAGACAAATAACCTACATACCCAAGAAGATTATGCCAGTGGTTTCTCTTCAGATTTCAATGGGAAGAGTCCATCAGTAGCATACTGACATGTGTAGCCGCTACATTGATTCTTTATAGAAAACTATAAGACAACTGAAAAAAGGTGAGGTAAATGAACATGACGAGATTCATTATTATATTCCAACCACTTTCATCGCCTCTTCACATTCCTTTCCATCCAAACTTCTAGCCACACCAAAGTCTTATTTTTTATTCCACTCGTGACAGTAAGATGCTCTAGGGCCTTTGAAATCCCCATGGACAATCCTCAATTCTGTGTTTGATTTATAAAGGGATTTAACCCAAATAATTAACGGCCTTAAATTGGGACTTGAACATGAAATGAGGCATAATCATAAAAGAGGCAAACCAAATATGAAATAATTAGGTTGAATGTGGTATCTGAGAGGTTCACTTGGTTCCTGTAATACCCGAATTTATTTTGGATGAATTTGTTATTTTGGGTCAATCAGATGCATCGAATTAATGGTATTTTATGAAATTTTTGAAGAAAATTCGGATCAACAGGCCGCACTGGAGCGCCGGTGGGCTATTTAAGGCACAACGGTAGTCTGTACATGCTTTTCACGCAAGAGAAAAAGAAAAAAAGAAAAAGAAAGAAGAAAAAAAATGAAAATAAATAAATAATATTAATAATAAAAGATGGAGAAGAGGTGTGCAGGAGAAGAAAGGACGAGAGAAAGAAACGAGGAGGCAGACGCACAGGAGAGGAGGAGAAATAAGGGGCACTGGGTAGGAGAGAGGAAGAAAAATTCGGGTAGATAAGAGTATATTCTTGTCAGATCTACTTGGTATGAGGTCAATGGAGATATTTAGAAACTATATCTTTTGTCTAATTTCGTGTCTGATAATATTTGCTCACATTTTGGGAGTTTTATGTACATGCATATCATTTTAATTACTTGATTTGTTTCCTGTACACATGCATGCCATATTTACCAGTCAATTTGGGGTTTTTGTTCCGTTCTTGTGATTTTGGGAGTCCTATTTATTTTATGGAAACCAATATAAATATTTGAGTCTGTATATATTCTATATCAGTATATTTGCATGAAAATGAATATGAAACCTATATAGACCATGCATCAGTACACTTGCATGTGTCGAAGATAAGATTGTTACCTTTGTGATTCGATAAATGATCCGACTTGGATATTTGATATGTGGCACCTCTCCTAATGGGGAAACTTTGATCCCAATGGAAAAATTTGTGATTATGTGACTACCTCTTTTGCCGACAAGAAGCTTTGTTTCATAACTAAACTTACCCCATTCTTTGTAAATGAGAACCGACGTAAGATAACTACAAAAATTTTATATATATTCGAACATCCTAATACATATAATAAATTTAAAATTTGCATCCAAAATCACAGGTGGCAAAATATAGTTAGCAAATTTCTTATCTATGAGAGAGTATAGATAGATGGCTTAGCATGCTAGCATAAACTGCATTTGATTTAGTTTAAGATTATCGGAAGTATGTGTAACCCTTGTTCAAATTAGTCATTTAAAAACCTTTGGTGTACCATGCATGTTTTGTATTTCGACATGAATTTGTATTCAGGTTTTTGATTTGGGATACGCGATTTGCCCGTGGATGAAAATTTGGTTAATCTCATACATTTAAATATGTGATTTATCCTGGAACACATTTAATTTATATAATTTTGTTCCGGTCTTTGTTATTCGTATGAAATTTGGATCCGGATTTTAATTTGTTCATGACACGCGCCACATGAATATGATATCGGATTACGATTTGTAATAAGATTTATTATTTGATATGAGATTTGACTCCGGGTCATGATTTGTTATGAGTATGTCCCACTGGGACTATGGATTGTGATTTGAATACGAGACTGCCTTCAAGTTTCTGATCACTTTCGAGCACCTTGTTTTGTTTGATACAATTTTGAACTCCTTCAGACTTTTTGATACGATTTGTTCTATCCAATTTGTTTATACTATTTGACCTCCATCTCTGTTTATTGACACGTATATATATATACAAATGTATTGTTTTCTATACTAATATTTGCTCAACTTTAACTCACGCTTTCTATTTTCATCCCTTCAAATTTAGGGGGCTTGGATACATTACAGGAGCTTGAATATGATCTGACCGTTGTTCATCTGATTCGGCGAGTTTTAGCTCCATTATGGTTTATATTTGTATCAGATGTGATTTGGATATTGGGATTGATCAAGTATAGGCCCTTGATTACGATATGAGAACAATTTGATTGTATTTTTGGTTTTCAGTCGCCTCGGTTGGATTGTCAGCTCCCTTACGATATTTGTGGAGTAGGTCATATATTATGTTGTCCAGATTCGATAAGATCCTTTGATGGGTTTTGGTTTCATTTTATTATTTTTATTTGGATGATGAAATTTTTTGGTTGGTATGTTATGTCACACCCAATTTAGTATTTATTTGTTGTTATATAATTATTTGGGAATTTTAAATTTTATGCATAATAATTGATTAAACTTGCTTTAATTCGGGTTCGTGATTGTTCCAATGCTAAAGCTTAGAAAAAAACAACACTTCTTTTTTGAATTCATCCAATCCTTAAGCCAAAACTTTTGACAGCCTCTTCATGGCTACCTCTTGGTCTTCTTTCAGAATGCTTTCAAGATTTACACTAAAAAGCTTGAGCTAAACAATGTAATGGCCACGGGACTTGACATGAGGATAAAATTTATGTCAACTTCTAACATATACTAAAATATAACTCAAAAAAATATGGATACTAGAATTTTTTTTTTATTATAAAACCTAATAAACACAACCATCACTGGACCTACATTCTACACAAAACTAATATGACTACTTTCAAAACACATTTTGAAATGAAATTCAAAATTTGAACACTCAGTACTATTGTTGCAGTTATTCTTTTCATGATATTATTCAAATATCAATAATAAAAGCACAACTCTAATTGTCCTATATAATTATATAGTCCAGCATGGCACAATTACACAATAGCACATTTACATGTGGGCAGTTCAAATAAATGGGCCGTGCCGGCCTGACAAAGTCTATTTAACGCCACTATCTGTTATCAACATAACTGATAATCAAATTTAAAAATAGTTTTATTTTAAAAAGGAAAAGTTAAGAAACTAATGTGCCATGGTTCCATTTCCTTTTTTCTTTCTTTTTATTCCATAATAAACATATTCTTTTTCCCATAATATTTTTCTAATTTTTTGCAATAATTTTTTTCATACCAAAAGGCATAATTCATGCCCAAAAAGAAGTAAACAATACACCAAGAATGTTATATCATTGTTTACAAACTAATTTTTAAAGACTTACTATTTTTTAAATATGTGCTAAATATATTTGATTACTGAAATACGAGATAATTACATTCTTTTAACGACATGGAGATCATATAACACTCAATATATGAAAACTCTAAAATCATACTTGAAAATACGCATTGCACATCTAGAGGGCTCGCTCGAAATTTTCAAGTAATATAAACTATTTGATCACCTACAAAAATCAAATAGTCAAACAATGATGAAAAGTAGAAACCACAGAAATTGTAGAAAGTGCTGCTATTAATATCTACTATTCCATTACCATAAAACAAAGACAGTAAATTTAAAACAGTTTATATAAAAAAACTTAAATAACAAACGATACAATTAGATATCATAAACTACTTTGAAAAACTGAAAATAAATTACATACAAAAAGAATTTGAACCAAAAAAGTGAGCAATTGATCATTTGGCATTTAGCCTAATAGTTAAGAATTTTAAATTAGTGGTGAGCCACTTGATGAATCAACATACCAAATAATATAATATTGCCTAAACCTTTTATGGGTTA
>JAOVVI020015818.1:0-11067 GCA_028571085.2 Nepenthes alata
CATGTACTTCTGGATTCGAGTTCTACACATTCATTTGTGTCACCAAAATTTGTACAATATTTGATGTCACCCTCAAGAATTATGGACTATGCTTTAGTTGTGTCAACACCAATGAGATTGTCATTTATCATGGATATTGTATACCCGAGGTATGTTGTTTCGGTCAATAGGTTATAATTGATCATAGATTTAATTTTGCTAGACATGTATAATTTTTATATAATTTTAGATATGGATTGGTTAGCAAGTTACCATGCTAGTGTCGATTGTTTCCACAAGAGGATCTTTTTTTTTCTGTCGGGTTGTGAACCATTTTATTTTCAAGGTGTAATGCAAAAATAATTCCCCCACATAATATCGGCTTTGCATGCTCATCACTTAATGGAAAGTGGTAGTCAAGCCTATTTGGCTAACAAGAGCACAATTGGGAGTCATGGTGTTCTAGGAAGGAACATTCCAATGGTATATGAGTTCGAAGATGTTTTTCTGAAAGATCTACTAGGATTACCATCGCATCAGAAGATTAAATTTAAGATCGAGACCGTGCCTGGAACAGCACCTATATCGAAAACACCCTATAGAATGGAACCATTGGAGTTTAAAGAGTTGAAGCAAGAATTACAGGAGCTATTAGAGAAGGGTTTTATTTGTCCAAGTGTGTCTCCATGGGTGCCCTGGTGTTATTTCTGAAAAAGAAGGATGGATCCATGAGACTATGCATTGATTACTAGAAGCTGAATAAATTCACCATCAAGAATAAGTACCCATTGCTGAGGACTAATGATTTATTTGATTAATTGTAAGGGGCCCAGGTATTCTCAAAGATTGATCTTCGTTTGGGTTATCATTAATTGAGATTTAAAAAGGGAGATGTGGTGAAGACAACTTTTCAAACGTAGTATGGACATTATGAGTTTTTGGTTATGCCATTTGGTTTGACTAACACCCCTATAGCTTTCATGTATTTGATGAATTGGGTGTTTGAACCATATCTTGATAAATTTATAGTAGTATTTATTGATGATATTTTGATTTACTCAAGGAGCTATGATGAGCATAAGATGCATTTAAGGATTTTGCTTTAGACACTTTGAAAAAAGAAGTTGTATGCTAAATTGGAAAAATGTAAGTTTTGGCTTGAGGAAGTTATATTCTTGGATTGACCCGAGATTAGAGTTGACCCGAAGAAGATTAAGGGTGTAATTAATTGGAGCCGAGCGACAACAGTGATAGAGATTCGGAGCTTCTTCGGAATGGCAGACTATTATCGAAGGTTTATCGAGAATTTTTTCAAAACTGCCATACCATTAACCCAAGACGTGGAAAGAAACCAAATTTGTTTGGACGGAGAAATATGAATAGAGTTTTCAAGAGTTGAAAAATCAATTGATAACCATCCCAATTTTAATGATTCTGGAAGGATCTGGTAGATTGGTAGTTTATTACGATACTTCTAAAACTGGACTTAGATGTGTTCTAATGCAAAATGGAAAGGTGATTGCCTATGGGTCGAGACAATTGAGGATTCATGAAAGGAATTATCCGGTGCACGATTTTGAGTTGGCAGCAATGACTTTTACTTTGAAAATTTAGAAACATTATCTGTACAATGAGAAATTCTTGGTGTACTCAAATCATAAGAGCCTTAAGTACTTATTTTCTTAGAATAAATTGAATATGAGGCAAAGGAGATGCATAGATTTCTTGAAAGACTATGATTAAGAAATTCAGTACTAACTTTGTAAAACTAACATTGTAATAGTCGGTTTAAGTCACCAAATGTGTTTTGTGACTAATTTAAGAATTGAAGAGATAGAGATGCTCAAATACATGAGAAAGCGTGATATCAAAAGGATTTCCCAAGGCAACTAAATAATTTTATCATATTTTCAGATAGAGCTGACAATTTTGGAGAAAATCAAAAGAACACAAATGGATGATCCATTCTTGGTGGATATTGTCTAAAATATGAATTGGGATTTTAGGGCAGATTTTAGTATAAGGGCTGGAGCCTTGAGATTTCAAGAACGGATATGTGTATTTCATATTGGGAATTAAATGAAGAGATCATGAATAAAGCTTATCGATCGAAGTACACTATCCATCGAGGGATTAACAAGATGTATCAAAATATTTTGATAGAGAAATATGAAGAGAGAAATTGCAACTTATGTGGATTTTTGTTTGATATGTCAACGTTAATAGCCAAGCTCAAGAAGCCGCCCAATTTATTACAACCTATGTTGACCCCAAACTGAAAATGGAACAATATATCAATAGATTTTGTGATAGGATTACCAAAAACACTGAGAAATCATAATGCAGTTTGGGTGATTGTTCATCGACTCACAAAATCGACACATTATATATCTGTACATATGACATTTTTAAGAGATCAATTAGTAAGATTGTACATTGACAAAGTGGTCAAATTGCATAGTGTGCCAACATCTATTATATCTGATCGAGAACCAATGTTTGTCTCTAAATTTTGAAAAAGTTTAGATCATGAATTGGGGACTAATCTGAAGTTTAGTACAGTTTATCATCCTCAAATGGATCGGCAATTGAAGTGACAATTTAGATTTTGCAAGATATGATAAGGGCTTTGATTTTGAAAATGAAGAATAATTAGGATGATTATTTGGCGTTTGTGAAATTTACCTACAATAATAGTTTTCAAACAAGTATCGGTATGGCCCCATTTGAGGTATCTTATGGGAGGAAATGTCATTCTCGGATTCATTAGGAAGAGACAGGTGATAGAAGGCTTTTGGGATCGGAAGTAATCCAAGAGATGTCAAATAAGATTTGGTTGATTCAAAAGAGGTTAAAAGTTACTCAAAGTTGGCAAAAGAGCTATATTGATCGAGGAAGATCGGAGCAAAATTTTGAGTTCAAAGATTATGTATTTTTGAAGATAACTCCATTGAAGGGAATCTCAAGATTCATGAATAATGGGAAATTGAAGCCGAGGTTCATTGGACCGTTTAAAATTTTGGAGAAAATTAGTGAAGTGACCTACAGATTAGTTTTATCACCGAATTTGGGAGATTTGTATAATGTATTCCATGTGTTGATGTTGCAAAGTATGTGTATATTCTGAAAAAAAAATTAGTGAAGAAAAATGTAGAGTTTTCTTAAGAATAAGCATTCCATTGTGGATAAATTTCAGTGGGTAATATATTATGACATGTTTTAGTATATTACAATAGTATATCGATATCCGAACCTATCATCCATGGGTGAGAAGCGGCATTTGGCCCTATCTATAGGGTAAAATATAGACGGCCCACCTACGGATCCTAAATAGTAGTATATAGCCTTTGGTTGTGTGGGATCATACACCACCTGGGTTTCGATTATCTTCTTCTTTAGCCAATAAGGCCTACTGGCCATGGTCCCTAAGAAAAATCATAATTGAGCATTTTTGTTGATAATAATTGGACAAGAACATGATAGGAAAAATCTGGAATTTGCGTAAGCTGATTTTCTACACAAGTATCACAACATTGCATTAAATCATGATCTATAGTCCTTATGATATGTTTTAATGCAAAGATATATATGTTCATTGCTATATTATGTACTTTACCTGAATTTTTTGCTTACTCATTACTAATTTTACTAACTCCTCCGATAAGATGCACGATTTCTTGCCAAGTTAACAAGATTGAAGATCAATAGAGATTGAAGAGCTATGAATATCTATAATTATAGACCTTGATGTTGTTTAATAGTTTTGAATAATATTTAATGTATTATATTATATTTCAGATAATGTTTAGATATCTAAAAATTATTGTATTATAGTTTTCGGACAATAATTAAAGGGTCTTATGTTGTATTGTAGCCTTTGGTTGATGGTTATTGTATCATTTTGTGTTAACGGTCAACTTTTAAACTGGTTGGATAATGTTATTAGTTGATGTTTTTGATTCTGAATAGCATGGTATGATTTAGTTTAAAGATTGTCATGGTCTTACTATTTATTTCGGGTTGTCGGTTGTCTGTTGATTTGATGTCATTCTTGGTTTGATAGTTATGGTTTGTCAGCATGTGTATTGGTTGTGCGACTGCAATGTGTATGATTTATTTTTTCACAAACTACATACTTTTATTATGTATTGAGTAGGCATTATTCATTATGTAAGGTCTAACATTACAATTGGGTCAGTGTCGGAGTTACATGAGACGCGGTATATGTTTGGATCCTGTGTATGATACTGTATGTATTTATTTGTGGTCAATTAAGGTATCGATGTGAATTTCATGTCTGAATGCTAATTAGATGATCTATGGTTAATTAATAATGACTTGGTTAAGTGTTAATGATGGGATCAGAATTTGAGATGTGACAATCTGACCTTATGTCTCTGTTTCCTGTTAACCCTCATAGGAGATGATCAAAATTGGTTTTATCGGCTCGCACCAAATTCAATTTGAAAATTTCAATAGCTGGCTAGTAACTTCCTATAGCAGTTTACCTCTAGTAGGAGAGAAGAAAAGTAATTGTGGCACCTTGTTCAAATCCAGCAAGGGCCAAATGAGAGTTTGAAGCACTTCTTGGCCCATTTCAATATGGAGGCCCCATGAATATCAAAACTAACCGATGAGGTAAAGTTGAATTCCTTTGAATCTAACTCCTTTGAACAACACTCAAATGAATATCCTAATACATATCTGGAATGAAAAATTTCTAAAGTAGCCCAAACTGGTCATGGTCTCGGAAGGAGAAGACCAGTCAAAGTATTACTTTTATCATTGAACTCCAAATTACTGTATGGAAGATTGCTAGACTCTATGGAGGAAGATTGAGACCCTCATTTAGAGAGGGTATCTCAATAAATTCTTAAGAGACTTAGAGAAAGCCTCTGGGTGTGCCAACAATAATGGAATAGAACTGTAAGAACAATCACACAACAGGATGGTGGCCAATGTAGTAAACATGATGTCTACAAGGCCACTTAGAAATAAAGCTCTGGACCACCCTGAGAAAACTTCCAACAGAAAGAAATAGATATTAGGAATAAGGAATAATATCATTAATTTTAGTAATGATGATATGACTTATGTAGTAACTCCACATTTCAACCATCTTGTTGTATCTGCAATCGTTTCAAATGGTTACCTTGATAATAAAACTTATAAAAATTTACTTTACCTCGATGCGTACTTTAAGCTCGAATTGAAAGAGGACGAAATGAGATCGGCCAAGGGACCCTTATACAGGTTTGACAATGAACCCATACCAATCCAAGGAGCCATTTAGTTATAAATCATACTAGAAACATACCCAAAGACAGCCTCTTGGATGTTAACGTCCCTAGTAGTGGACTTGCCTTCAATATACTACGCAAAATCGAGGCAACCTTGCTTGGTGGTGTTCAGAGCAGTGATGCTAATTCCTCATTTAAAGATGAAATTCATGACAATATGTGGAGTCGAAGAGGTCCTAGGTGTCCAAGTTAATAGCCGAACCTACTACTTAGCTCAAATCAATCAAATAGTTCCGAATTAATAGATTAAAGAATTCGACCTCCGTAGCAAAGTTACCCGACAGCAAGATCAATCTAGTGAGTCAACCGACTGAGTCCCACTAGATCTGAATAGGCCTGAGAAATGCATGTAGATCATAGGCTCTCTCCCAGATCAATTGTGTAATCAACTGATGACCTTTCTTTGGCAAAACTAAGACATGTTTACATAGACACCGACGGATATGTCAGGGATTCTAACAAACCAAAGCTTGTTACATGGGTTGAAAACAAAACTAGAAGATGTAGTGAGCTCTTAGATAGACAAGTTACCCTCCGTATTGTGGTCCTACAAGATAACCCCCAAAGACCCAAAATGAGAGACACCGTTCAACTTGTGTTATATGACATAGGTGGTAACGCTGGTAGAACTTAGACTACCCAATCTCTGAGTCACAACCTTTGACCCACAAAGCAATTCCCAACTTCTAAGAGGACATCTCAATCTACTCGAGGAAGTCCGACATGCGAAAAGGCTACAGATGGCATCTTACCAATAACAAGTCACTCGACACTACAATAAAAGATAAAAGCTCACCAATTCGAGGTAGGGGACCTAGATTTAAGAAGCATAGAGGCTACGGACAATATCACTGACAAGAATAAACTCTCCCCAAGTTGGGAGGGACCATGCTTAGTTTCATCCATTCTCCGGAACAGTGCGATAAACTATGCACTTAAAATAAAAATACTGATCCTAATGACATAGAATGCCCTCTACCTCAAAAAATACTATCAATAAACTTACACAAAATAGAGGTAAGTTTTGTGCACAACATATGGGGTGCTTGTATGATGCATTTACTCATATTGATAACAATAAAATTGCTACAAACTTGTTACATCAAATGCTCATTTGTGTACTTGCATGTCATTTCATGAAGTGGCCATGACTGAACCTATGTCAGGTGAGACTCTTACTTGTTAAAATGACCTGCTAAAGAGCACGGTCACAATCTCGATTGAAGCAACCGAGCAACCCAAAAGATGGTCGAACATCGACTATCATATAAATACATAGGGGGATTGTAAACCAAAGTCTAACCCCTTTATTGAGAGGTCAAAATTAAAAAAAAAAACATAGGGGGCTTTCCCAGGATGAGCACGATAATGTTCTCTCACAGGAATGAGCACCGTCAGTTAAACATGATGATGGATCAGGGTCTGACAAAGCCTAATAGCAATGGCAACCATGTCTAGTCGGCAAATAAAGAACGTGTTGAATATAAATTTTAGCATAAAGAAAAAAAATCAATGATATTGATTTGTATAATCTAACTAATTTATTAATGAATAAATATTTACAACATGGAGAATCAATCTTTCAAGAGAAAGATTACAATTGTGCTGCCATTTGCCTATGCACAAACATCTCAACTATCCTAAGGCTAGGAGCCAATCGGAGATTGCGGGATAGATCCCCACCTGGCTCCAGTGAATCCTTAATGTCTAGATGCCGAGAAGCTCCAAAATTTCTCGGATTAAGGTCGCCTAAAGGAAAGTTGGGAGCAACCAAAGACACAATCCGCCTACAGCGATAAAATTCATCCTGGAATCTATCATCCAGAGTTGGTCCAACCTCTTTAGTCAAAGACTTGTCCTCAGCTCTCCTTCAAGTCAAGCACACTTGTCATAAAGATCGGCAATTAGGCTAGCATCTGAAATCGATCAATGCTCAGCCTTCTAAATCTTGTCCTCAAGTGGGGTGATCCGATCTATGGCCATAGATTTTTTATCTTATAACTCCTGTGATCTCACCAACCGTTCAAACAACTCTCTATCTAGGTAAGTGACTTGATTACGACTCTACTCAATCTCAATAATGGTGGCATCAATTCAAATCTCCATCTCTCTAAGTATAGTAGGGTCGGAAAACATTTGAGATATATGAGAAATCTCGGCATCTCATTTATACTGCTCATCTGCAATCAAACAAACCTACCCCTACCACTGCCAAACAAAACAAACCTGTCAGTCAAAAATAGCAATGACAAGAAGAATACTTCGATATTAACGGTTACATAAGTAGTACCTCAGGGGAAAATGTCTCTCTTGGATTGAAGGACTCAGAGAAGATTCGAACTCGAAGATGGGCAAAGTCCTCTAACATAAAAGAAGTGGAGCATAATACTGGAGAGGGACTTCAAACCTAAGGGAGAAGAAAAAGCATTCGAATCCTCACGGTGCGTAGATATAGAAGCGTCAGCTTGAGGAACCTCCTCCGCTTCCGAAGCCTTCAGATTATTATCAAGAAACTCCTATGTCACCATATCATTATTAATAGACTCCGTAATGAAACAAACAGGAGGCGTAAAAGTAGGCTCGTCGGGTGATAGATTAACAAAAATAGAGACCCTGTACTCAGCTATAAACGGAGCATTGATTAGTTCATTCGATTTGTTGACAATGGGGTCATTTATTCTGGTAATAGTGGGCAATGAAGCTTCATCATCCTTAATAAATTCAGGCACTTCTTCAAAAATTGGGTAGCCCGGTGAAGAACGAATAGAAGCCGGCCTCCAAGACGAGTCACCAGCTTCCAACGTGGTCATTTCTTCATGAGCCTCATCGATCATCCTATCGTAATCATTTGAGAAAGAGGGAGGGGATTTGCCCTTCCGATCACCCTTTTAAGAGAATCCTGGGTCAAAAGTTCTCTCAATCTTCTCTTGGACCAATAGAGAGGCATATCTGTTACAACCTCCCCTTCCACTCTCACTTCCTAATCGACCTTAGTGAGTGCCTACCGAGTCAAAAAATTATTCGTACTTCAAAGTGAAGCGGCATTTTCTTCAATCAGGTCAGTTAAGGACATAGCTATGAAAGTTCCATTTTCTGAGGCATCTCCAAAGTAAGCGGGATTCACCAAGCTCTACTCATTGGTAAGGGTCCAGCTGGAAGAAACAATAATAAAAAATATTAGACCTTCTAGGCTTTTATTGAATCTGACTTACCCTCGCTTATTTTATATATATTTTTTGGGAGTAAAAGAAATCTAATCGCTCTCCTAGTTGAATCAGAAAATGATTTGGTGGCCCTAGTGTCTAGACAAAGTTTCCAATGGCGAAGGAAGACACACAAGGAAATTAAGTACTTAATAGTGTTGGGGTGGAGGTGACCCACAGGAATTTTGAGGGCCTTCAAAATCTCATGCAGTGCTCTCGCAAAGGGAATACTAAACCCTTCATTCAGGTGGATTTTGTGAATAGTGAGAAAGTAAAATCGAGGTGAGCAGGCTCTCTCATCAAATGAAGAAACTTGGAAGTGAACACCAAAGTGAATATTAAATCTATCATAAATGTCTACCACATCCTCAATGGTGAGGACGAATGGGATCTCAGCGATGCTTTTAGAATCTGTTTGAGGAGCCATGGAAACAAGGAAAGTAAAAAGTAAATTGAAGCTGAGAGACGTGAAATGTGAAGAAGTGAAGAAATGAAAGAGTGTTAGAGTTTAAATAGCCAACAATTTGACCTAAAACGGCATCGTCTAAGGGCACAAAAGAGGCACATTTCCATAATAGCTAAGACACGTGCCAACATCAAAGTATGCTACAGCACGTCTATTTCATTGCTCCAATAATGATAGCCTAATGTAGTGTTTCTCAAGGTGATAGACTGGCAACAAGCGGCCCTGAGACTTGGTTAAATGTGACGAGATGATTTGACCCTAATTAAAGTCGATTCGATTAATTTAACGATGCACAGATATCACGTTCTAGGAAATTAATCTATGACACTGTGAATTGTCAAAAGCCAAATTGTTAGAAACTTGAGTTGTTAGAGGTTCAAATTATCACGTTTTTAGAAATTAAATCATGACAACGACATTTAGGCACACACGTAGTGATCGACTCAAAGTCAATCGATATTGAAGCCATACAAAACAAGTAAAATATCATTCAGGTAGTTCTACTCATGTATTCCTTTCACAATGTATAAGTTTATAACAATAAGAGTATAACTCGGGTAAAATGAAAAATGGAGTGGGACAACAACCTAGGTAAAAAAAGAAAACCCTCTCTTTAGGAACTTCCACCAACTCTGGCTCGTAGCAGCGAATGCGCCATGTTGGATCAGAATAGTCATACCACTAGCCAAGACAAGGAATACCCCATAATGCAAGGCAAGGAGAGTTTCTCAATTTATAGTCGAGAGTAGTGCTTATGAGCATTCAACTTAAGAAGATATCAAATCACATCATTGATGGTAAAAAATAAAATCTTGCCAAACAAAACCCTAAATCAATAAAATATTTGGGAAAGGTGCACACATTGATGAAATCATAACTGACATCCTATCAATGACATGATAGGGGTTTGACTTCAAACCTTCCATCATGGAGGACTAGTGATGAGTTCAGCCCAAGATGAACTAGCCCAGCACTTGATTAAGGGATTCAAATGCCAACAGTACAATAGAAGAAGCCAAATGCCAATCAAGCATTTGTGTTAAAATATATTAACCAAAGGGAATGATCTGAAAAGTCATATATTAAATGATCATAATAAACTACTTAATGGTCGAATACATAGGACGATTGAGTAGATCCAATAGTTGGTAGCCAAAAGGTCTTGTCATTGAATTGAGACGACCATTACACATACAAGTAACGTCCCTCACCACTGATTCAAAGTGGCATCATATACATGCATTGATTCCATGCACCAACTGCCACTTCCCGAATCCTGATAACTATTTGATTACACGTGGATATGAACTGTATGTCGATATCTCAATTGACCAAATAAAATCACGTAAACCATACATAGGATCTAAATTTCAACCACGTCACATGTGGCTCTGGCATTGACGTAATCATAATGTCGAACCTTATGTAAGGAGTTATGCTTGTTATAAAAACTCATAATATATAATTTACGGAATAAAATTTATAATTACTACTAATGGGTAGCCAACATACATGCCGAAAAACCATAGATATAAGATCGAAAACCAACATCCATGACTCAACAACAACTATCTAATACCATGATGCATCAAAGTTAGAGTCCTAACATTGTCCGAAAATCATTACAACATTTTAAAACAACCTACAGCTATCCGAAAATTGAATTATGACAATATGATTGATATAACATCATCCGAAAGTGAACAATAAACTAAAATATAACATTAAACACATTAACCATTGTCTGAAACCATCAAACAATATGAAAATCCATAAAATTCTATTCTAAACTCTTCATGACAACTCAATTCTTGATTCTTGTTCTGTTGACAGGTATCCGAACCTCTCATCTGAAGGGAGCTAGAAAAACACAATAATGAGTGAGTTAAAAGGTCATCAATGTATATAATATAACAATGATCATATATTTTTGCATAAAAAATATATCAGAAGGATCAATATATCAGATTTAAATAATATGCCATGAAATTTCATAACAATTACGTGAATCAGTTTATGCAAAATTTTTAGATTTATCTTGTCATATTCTTCCTAATTCTTGTTATCAAATCATGCTCAAATATGGGTTTTCTTAAGAACTAGGGCCAATAGGCCCTAT
>JAOVVI020015819.1:0-11067 GCA_028571085.2 Nepenthes alata
TTAAGAAACCCAATCTTAAAAATAAAGCTTGAAAACGATATAGAAACAGAGGTCATATCCACTGAACAACTGGGATTATAAATTAGGTAGATGAATGGTAGAGATTATACCAAATAATTTAAATAATTATTCAATTTCTATATCCACTTGAACTGGGTGGATGTATATTATCGTGTTGTACATACGTGTTGCTGTGGGCTCTCACGACAAGGCTGATGTCCGGAACTCATGGATAACACTGATAGTTATAGGGCTTATCAATATTTGTTACATAACATATCGGTCCAAATGTTTAAGTTAATTGGTCACGAGGGCTTTACGATAGAGACCATATTAATACCAAAAGAGCAAGGGTTCTCAAAAACCACTTTATAATGTTAGCATGGGTTTTGTATAATCGATTGAATCGTATAGATATGCCTTCATCATATTAAACCGCTAAAATGGGCTTTGTAACTTGTAATGAAAATCTTGTATTGAATTATATGCTTTATGAAACTATTCAAACCAAGAAGAAGCGCCCGAGCCGACTTTCTGAAATTTGAAACTAATTATGGATGATGATGGGTTTGGTATCACGGGCCGATCCGAGACCGGTGTAGTGAGCCGCCCCTCAACCGGGCGCACCATTGGATCCCAGTCCTCCGCTTAGTGAGCCGCCCTTTAATCAGGTGCACCATCGGAGCTCAATCATCCACATAATGAGCCACCCCTCAATCGGGCGCACCTTCGGAGTTCAATCCTCCACACTCACTACGCCCTTCAGCCGAGCGCACCTTCAAAGCTCAATCCTCCAAATACATTCTACTCACACTTTTCCCATCACTATATCTTTGCACTCTTGCCGCGTTTACTTCTAATTGTGTTTTCCTCTGTTTATTGCCGAAGGCATCTGACTTGAACATCGGAGTGGCAACGGTGGGATAACCTCTCGTCGTCCTTTGACATTTTATTTATAATTTGTATTGTGCAGAGCCTAAATTAAAAGCGCGGAGACCGGACCCGTTTGAGATCCGACTCAGGCGTAGAATTCGAATGCTTTCTAATCCGCCAGAGAACCCAGACTCAGGGATGCAACAGATAAAACGACACATCGCTAAGGCTACATAGATGGGCACAAACCATTCGGAAGGTAACCAATCACATGTGTTTTTTTAATCGGCAATCGAATTCTGAACTAACATTGTTCAATTTGATGAGAATAAAGCAGATAATTTAACCACAATCATAGGTTATTTATATAAATTTATGAGTACAATTTATATCATACTTATTATTCAAAGCATATTCAGTTTGTGTTAAAGAAAATCAAGATCTATATGTGGTAGGTTTATTAAAGCATAGTAGAAGAAATTTAAATTAGTAGTAATTATTGGGAATAAAAAATATATCTTAAAAAAAATAAAATAATGTGATTAAAAAAATATCTAAAATTTTTAGGTAGTTTTGAATATCTAAAAAAGTTCCAAAAAATAAAGAATTGCGCCCTCATATATAGTAAATTTTATTAGAGGAAATTTATATGTAATGGTAAGTTTACTCGAGTATAATTTAAAAGATAATCATTTATAAATATATTTTGTTTTTTATAATATAAAAAGTCGATTGTGTGATTTAAATATATATATTCTAAATATTATAATTACATTAAATCAATATTGCCTGGTGATTGAAAATATTTAAAATGATTAAAAAATAGAGTAATTATTTTTTTTTTTATTTTTTTTCATAACAGGATATTTTGATATTAAAGAAATTTTGAAAATTATTTTATATTATTTTTAATAAAATAAAATCAAAACGGTTAAATCTTAATAAGAGAGGCAGAATATAGAAAATTTTGAAATACCAAAATTTAATATGTTTTAATTTACAAACATGGTATTTTATTTAAAGGAAAAAATTAACTTTTAATAAAAATTTGACTAATTTTCTTATTTAGTAGCATAGCATCTCGATTTTATCAATATAAGATAAAAAATAATAATATTTAAAAATATTTAAAAATTTTAATTATAAAATACGATGAGAAAAAAATATTTAAAATAAATTATATAATTAAAATACAGGATAAATAAAAAAATTGTAAAAATTATTGTCGAAAAAAATCTCTAAATATATTACACGAAATTAAATAAAATAATAAAAAAATATTTATATAGATTTAAATAATGCATACGCATTATAATATGATTTAAATAAAGCTAATTTAGCTCGAAAAGTTTTGTACTATAAATTAATATTAGGGTAAATTTAGAAATTTTTCGGTTAATAAGTATAAATATATATAATTATTATTAAATTAAAATGAGAATAAAATTTAAAAAATGAAAAAAATCAAAGGAATATTAATCAAATATGCAGTCAGAGGAACAAATTAATTAAATGTTCTCACCTCTTGGAGTAATAGGTGGCTGAGAGATCGGGGCTTGCTTTCAGTTTCAGCATCCTCACCAATGGCGGGATTTTCCTTGTGTTCATCATCGAGCGCTGTCTCCCTGTCCACCACCTCCTTCGCCGCCTCCTCCGCTTCAATCTTACCGTCCGTGCTTATCTCCGGAAGCGGCGCCTCCATCTCTCCTTCCTTCGTCGCTGGCTTGTTGGCGCAGTTCCCCATTCGATTATTTCCCCTTCCTTTCCAAAAGATTCTGGTCCGTTGCCCCTTTCTCTCTCTCTCTCTCTCGGAAAGAAGAGGAGATGGAAAGACGATTTCGGAATTGAAATTCTTGGCGGAGAAGGAATAAGAGAGAGAAAGCTTATAGAGGTTCGATTATGGAGAGAGAGGAAGAAGAGGAGAAAACCTCCGTTTTCGTCGTTCCGACATTCATTATTCTGCGGCGTGGAACAGGTTTGAATTATACGGAGACCAATAAAAAATTCCTTTTCTTTTTTTTTTCGTTTTTCTGAAAATAAAAATGGTATTTTTGAGGCTGTTTTCAAAAATAGAAAAATAAAAAAATATTTTAATTTCCTTTTTCGACTATAAATTTAATTTTAAAAAATCTTAAATCGATATTATTATTTTTTGAAATTTCTGTGATTTTGGAAATTTAGATTGTGTGATATTTTTTTAAGAATTTATGAAGGAATTAAAATTATTTTATTGTCTAAGATGCAGCTAATCCATTCTGAAAATTATTTCCTTTAAAATAAAAATAAAATTGAAATTTATGGATGGCAGGAAACCCTAAATTTGGAAATTATTGTTATTTCTTAAAAAAGGAAAATAATGTGGAATAATATAATATTTCCTTATTTTATATAAAACAATATTACTTGTATATTTAATTATAAATTTAATTATATTAAAATTGTTAAAAATAAATATGGGTCCCATCCTATTTTATTTTAAATTTTAATTTTAATTTTCTATTTTCATATTAAAAATAATTATTTTAAAATAATTATATATATATATATAATTAAATATATGAATAATATTATATTCATCAAAATTTAAAAAATAAAAGGAAAAGTGTTGGTCGTGGAAGTTTGGAGGAAATTTTAATGGGGTTTTAAAGGCGAAAAATGCGGGTTTTTAGTTGTAAACGTGCATGCTGAGTTGTCATATGGCCGCTGAGCTGGAATAATGAAAGCCAAATCTTATAATATTAAAAAAAAGGTATAAAATAAAAATAAAAATAATTTTTTAATATATTATTTAATTATTTTAAAGATATTATGTATTCTAACACATAACCTTACGTGAGTGTCATTTTAGACTTGAACCATTGATTAGGTCAAGACATAATCTATATTATATACTAATAAATAATTATAAAAAATTAAAAATTGAGTTGATGATCACTTAACCACCAAAGTCTTTGATACCATATTGATGGGTTTTAGCAAGATTAGGGTTTTAGTGAGCTAAGTGCCCCGATGTAAAGATATCAAGGCCTTGTTCCTTTAACCCGAGCGGCTTCTGCAGTCGAAATTGAAATAATCTTGGTTAGTAGGAGGCTATATAATATTTGGATTACTATTTGATTTATTTTGGATGTATTTAGTATTTTGAGATTATTAAATGTATTTAATTAATGATATTTTGTGAAAATTTAAAGGACCCGGATTTGTATTTCTGCGCTCGCGGCACATTTTCCAAAAGCTATGCATTGAGTTTGCCTCGAGTTGCGCTGAAAGTGAGCGGGAGGCATGATTTTCAAATTGGGCTGTATTTGGGGCCTTGCTTGAGCCATGCTTGATGTGCCACTCGAGCGCAAGACAGGCTATAAAAGGCGTGCATGGTAGGGTTTTGTTTATTTCACGCAACATCGTAGCAGAAGAGAGAGAGAAGGAAGAGGAAGAGAAAGAAGGTGGTGATCAGATATTTCGAAGTATCATTTTGTCAGATTTGCGGAGTATAAGATTGAGGTAAATATCCGTAAGTCAAATCCTCGGCATATTTTCATATCTGTCGATATTTATGTGTTTTTAGAGATTTTGTTACATGCATGTAATTTTCACGCACACCCTCTTATTTATTGTTTATACATATATTTTACCAATTGTTCAATAGATTTTCACTTGTATTTATGATTTTGAAAGATTTTACGATTTATGAAAACTCGAAATAATATATATGTATATTGTGTATCAATACGTTACGGAAGTATGACCTAGGCTTTATATTAGTCCATATGCATGCTGCTGATGGTAGGGTGACTATGGACCGTGGCGGTCGTGACCTGTGGGATCGATATATGTGATCCGAGATATGTGGCATTTGGTACCACTCTCGATGAGGAGGCTTAACCTTGATGGGGGCGTATGTAATATGTTGTCTCACTTCTGTCGATAGAAAGGTTGAGATGTGTTATAATTAACCTACCTCACTGTATATTTTAAATGAGAACTATCATAAGAAATTAATAAAAATTAATATATTCGAGCGTCCTAATATATAACTAAATTTAATATTATACCCAAAGTTATGAGTGACAAAATATAATGATTAAATTCTTAATCTATGAGAGATAAGGTACATAGATGGTCTTGAGCTACCGGCCTAAAACATAGCTGGCCTTAAGTTGCTAACTTAAATAGCCGATATAACTAAGGTTACCGGATGGGCATAATCTTTCATCAAATTAGTTTAATAATATTTGATTTTCTAATTTTATATATGATTTGTATTTCTATGTGAACTTGCGTTAGACTATGATTAAGATGTGTAGACTGGCCTACGGATCGGGTGATATGAATGTCTCGTATATATGAATATGCATTAAACATGGAATACATTTTGATTATATATTTTGGTTTCGATTTTTTTGTTTTCAACATATGAGCTTTGGATTTGAATAATGGTATGTGTCCCACGCTAATGTGGTGACGGTTACGGTTTATACATTGTGATATTGGATCACGATATGCTATGATATGATATTATCTATGAGATTTGATCGGTTCGTGATTTATCATAATTATATCCCGGATGGACGATTTGATACGGACAATGATTTAGTATAAAAGTATTTCTCGATTTTCAATGATTTCACGGAGCTTGTGTTTTGTTTTACATGATTGTAATGTATTATCCTTTCCCTTTGATTTATATACACTGTTTTATGTGATGATACTTATTTAGCTTTAAGGTCATGTTTTTATATTTTATCTCAAATTAGTGGCTTAGATATGATTACATAAATTTGACTTCAATTTGACGCAATATTATTCTCCTGGTGAGTATAAATGTTTATACCTGTTAGGCTTTTGATCTCGAGGGTATATTTGGTTTGTGTTTCATCGGATGTGGGCCGTTAGATGATGTGATAAGGATTGTGGGATATTTATGTTATATAGATGAGTTATTATTTTATTGGGTATCCTATTTTTGACTTATGGATAGCAAGTCACGTATTATATTGTCCGAATTTATATCCAATAAGATCCTGTATGAGTTGTTTTGAGTTGGGTCTTGTATATGTATAAAATTTCACACCCGAATTAGGTTTTGTTGTATGATATATTTATTAGATTTTTTATATTATAAATTTTAATTATTGACCTGCGTATTTTGTATTGGGGATATGACAGGTTGCCCAACATGGATGGGGCAACTGAGCCTTGACATGAACAAAGGATTGCCCAGGGTTGTAACCTTAACTCACCTAAAGAAGTGTCAAGCTCCTTCCTCGAGTTTATTGATCTTAAAGGTTGAGACACCGATCAAGGTTGAGACATCGATCAGCTGACGTCCAACCCGAAGGACATGTGAGTTGATCAGTTTTGTTCGTATAGATAAAAATATAGGTGCCTGTGGTTTCTTCATGGTCCTAGCAATGCTCTTTGAAGTCTGAGGAAGATTCTAAATCTCCAAGACAACATTATAACGTTTATTTTCTTCACTATTTGCAATGATCACTCAGCTAAACTTTAGACAAACAGTTGGCACCCCTTGGATATCTTAAATGTTTGTTGTAATGATTACTGTTATTTGTGTGTTGCTGGTAAAACCTCTTATAGATTTTGTCATTTCATATAAATTTTAATCTTGACTGGATGAATAATCTCTCTTTGCTCAGCCGATTTTATCTAACATGTTCATTTATGAATCCAATGATCTTCTTGAAAATATAGTGGTCTTGTCGCTTGGTAGGTGTGTGGAAACTTTTTTTAGGGGGGTTTTATTGGAGAATTTTTCAATTGTAGTGCCACATGATTCATTGAAATGGATTAATCTAGGCGACTCCTCTTTCATTCTTTGTTTAGCTATTCGAGAGCATCTCTACACGAAAGGTTGCATTTTCGGATCTTTCGCCAATGGACTAGCATGTGCTTTATATGGGATTGGTGTGGAGACCCATGAACGCCTTTTTTTTCGTGCCAATTCTCGCATGCTCTTTAAAAGTTTGTGCACTGCCTAAGTAGCTACTGTTGGCCACAAGAGGATTGGCAGGCAGATGTTGATCGGCTAGCATTAAATAGAAAGAGAGGAGTGTAGCTGTTGTGATTACTCGATTGTCTCTTACTATATTGGTCTACATTGTTTGGAAGGGGAGAAACTCTTATATTTTCAAGGAAAAGATAATTAATTATTCTGAGAGATTGACAAAAATAGTTACTATCGATAAATGTGATGTATTTAGTTTGTTGATATTTTTACACTACGATCAATTTTGGACTATCATCAAAAGATAAGGTCCATCCTACTAAAGAGCAACAGAACTGTCCAACAAAACACATAAAAGAGCAAATGCCAGAAAGGACTGTGGATAAAATTGTGGCTAGCAAGCAATGAAGTCACCCCAAGTCCAATGATGGCAGATGAAAAGGAAAAGCAGGGATAATGCAATGTTGTGAATTTTGTAGGCCATGTTGGATCATTCCAATCATGCCATGTGAAAAGTGAACAATTGAGTCAGAAGAAGGCAGTGCAACCCATCTTTTTACCTCTAAAAGAGGGTCCCTTAGAGGCATGGACCTCTTCTATAAAAAGGAGACCCTAGCAAGAAAAAGGGAAGATTGAATTGAGAAATTACAAAGAAGAATTGAGATAAAAGATCTTGGAGGGACTCTCATAAAGAGAAAACAACTCTTCATTGCATATTCTTAGGTGTTGTGAGGATAAGAAACTTTTTGAGAGAATATTATTGTAACGTCTCCGGGCACCCACTTGTGAATATTGTCCGCTTTATCACACAGGCACACGATTTTGTTCCTGACAGACGACCTGCACTGCCCACAAAATGCGTCCACAAGGGAGAGGTATCCACTCTCTTATAAGGCACGCTTCGTTTTTCTCCCCATCCGATGCGAGACAACATAGTCCACTCCCCCTTGGGAGCCCAGTGTCCGCGCTGGCATACCCAATTGGGCCCCATCTCTGATACCATTTGTAACGTCTCTGGGCACCCGCTTGTAAATATTATCCGTTGTATCACACAGGCGCACGGTTTTGTTCCTGGCAGACGGCCTCCACCGCTCCCAAAAAACGCCCACAAGGGAGAGCTATCCACGCCCTTAGAAGACACGTTTCGTTTCTCTCCCCATCCGATGCGAGACATCACAATTATTGTCTCTCGTGGAGAAGTCCAATAAACCTCTTTCACCTCGATAGACACACGACTCAAGACTTTGCCCGGATCGACTCCAACGTCCTCCTCCCAAAATCACAATGTCTAGTATTTTGCATTTCAAGCAAGCTTGCTAATGCGACCCTATTTTATCTTTTCAATTCAACTAGTGTGGCATCTTGATTCGATTATCGAAAGAATCATCCTAAAAATTACTCATGTGGCTTTATTCTATTATTCATATTGTAGATTTTACGGTATAATTTAGGAATACAGATCACATTCTATTACGAATGTATAGTTATTTCGATTGAATCTTGATCAATAAGCATATAATATATTAGAAAACGAATAGATCTAAAATTTTATGCATTAACAAAAGATACAAATATAATTCTATACTTAACCTTTAATGTTATCTTTAGTGTGAATGATGCATTGCTTGGTGGGCAGCAACAGAAATACTATTAAGCAACATGATTGAGTCTATAGTGGGCCCCTTAGAAAATGATTAAATAAGATGTGCATGATGAAGAAATCAATAATTTATCATGTTGTGGGGGAAGAGGGGTTCTATTACAACGAAATATCATATTTTTAAGTCCTAAGGGGGTGCCCTACATATCATTTGGTTGGGTGGACATGCAATTAGGACTATTTAATCCCATATATCTCTCCTTATTTGAAAATTTTTGAATTATTTTATGATGTAAAGCAGGTTGCAATGAAGTATTAATGACGGTTGAGTAATAAAAAAAATTTAAAAAATCAAAATTATATGTTTGATTTCAAATGTTCAGAACTTTTGATCCGAGATGAACTGTGTAAACCATAACATATCAATAAAAAGATTTGAGTTGTGACCTAATTTTGAAGCTCAAATTGCCGTTTTCTTCTTTTCGACCCCTTCTTTGTAGAAAAGATCACTTTTGTTTTCTATTTTGATTTATTTTTTTCTTTTTAATGTTTATAATTCCATTTCAATTTTTTCATGAGATTTGTTTCTATGATTTTAGGAAGAATTATTTTTTGTTTTACTTTATGCATGATTTTTAGAATAACAATGGTTTTTATTAGTGTTCAAAGATTTATGAGATTGTGAAGCAAAATCTATAAGAAAATAAAAAACTGTCCGATGTCACTGCTACTAGCAAATCTAAGAAACTTATTAGTAGGAAATACAAATTAAAAATAAGTTAGCTATTGTTTACTATACTTGTATCATCTGAACTGTAAGTTCACTTTTATTATTATTTATTTTTAATGGTTAGAGAAGTTCAAAAATTTCTACTAAAAAATTGGCTAATTTTTTAGATTTTTATTCATCACCAATACATGTATTAATTTTACTCTTTACATTGTGTATGTTGTTATTATTGATGATCATTAATTTTTTAATTAATTGGTTAATTTTTATATCATCTAGAAATAAATATTTTTTATATTTTGAATTTTCGTATCAGTGTTGCTTTCCATTTCTTTTAAAATTATTTACATATAAGAGGTCATGCACCTCATATCGGAGTGCCCCGCCCCAAATGAATTAAAGCCATGGATGAGTGGATCCCTCACGTCCTACGGCCTAAGAGCTTAGAAAAAATGATAAATATCCAATATTATTTGTGCTATAACTTCTATGCAATAGTATTTTTCAGTTAAAAGTTATCTTGTTTGATTTTGTTAATAATAAAAAGAATTTCATAAATGTTGTTATTGTATGGTAAAATCAATTTAGATAAATTTGTTTGCATTTATAAAAAGTGAATGAAGCGTTCATCTTCAAGAAGTCCCAATACGATTGTCTAGAAAAAATTAATAGTTATGCGTTTTTAAATCTGAATTAACGAACGAATTAGAAAGCTATTTAATCTTTCTGGTAAGTCGAGCTGAAACAAATCCGGTCTTCGTTACTATGAATTTAAATCCTGTACAACATAACTAATAAATAAAGAGTCAGAGGATAGCGGGACTTACATTCTGATATATCATCCAATGCTCAAATCAGAAATCTTTCTCAATTAGATAGAAAGATATAAGGATGAGTGAATGCGTAGATGTATATATCAGGGGATTGAGTGTTAGCTAAGGGTTAGGCTTCAATGCATACGTTTGATTAGGGAGCGACTTAGAAAGCTGCTTGATCTTTCTGGTAGGTCGAGCTGAAACAAATTCGGTTTTTATTACTATAAACTTGGATCATGTATAGCACAACTAACAAATAAAGGATCAGAGGATAGTATGACTTATTTTTCGATATATCTTTCGACGCTCAAATCAGAAATCTTTTTCAATAGGATCGAAAGATATGATGATGGGTGAATGCGTAGATACATATATCAGGGGATTGTGTGTTAGCGAAGGGTTAGGCTCCAATGCATGCATTTGATTGGGGGCGACTTAGATATGGAAGACTAGGTTTTGGTGAATGCGTTCAGTTAGGGAGCGGCTTTGAGATTGAGGATTGAGCTCCGGTGATTGTGCTCGATTGAGGAGTTGCTTTAAAATAGAGGATTGAGTTATGATGAGTACAATCAGTTGGAGAGCGGCTTTAAGATGGAGGATTGAATTTCAATAAATACGCTCGGTTGGAAGCGACTTCATGTTGGACAGGGCTTCGGTGGAGAATAAGGTTTCAATGAGTCCGCTCGGTTAGATAGCGACTTTGAAGTGGAGGATAGGGCTCCGACGAGTGTTTAAGCGCCTGAGGATTGAAGGTATGCTTTGCGTATGAGGACCGAGTGTTTTCTTGCCTCCCGAGAATCCCCTTCGGCCATGGAGGCACCGAGGAACTTGGTGGAGAGAGAGTATGTGTGAGGAATTCCCTCTAGGGTTGAGATTTTTGGGCCCCCCTTTTGCAAAGGTGAAGGGGTATTTATAGAATGGGGGCTGCTACAGCCTTCCTTGGACTTCGCGGATAATGTCAATTTCCTTGATGGATCTACTGAGCTGTGCTTGCCATCTTGGAGTGATACACATTTGGGTTGATATTTTACGAATATTTGTTGAGTTGTTAGAATAGCTGTCGTAGTTGCATCAAGTTTTGCCTACT
>JAOVVI020015820.1:0-11067 GCA_028571085.2 Nepenthes alata
TCAAAAGGTAAAGTTTAGTGTTTTTTTAATTTAAAAAATTAATATTTAAATAAATAATTATAATTTAATTATTTTTAAAAATATAAAAAAAATTATTATTAAATTATATTTAATTAATAGGTCCTTAAATATTAATTATCGAATGAATTAATGACCCATTTAATTTGAGAGTTTGATTAAAAATGAGTCTGCTTTTTGTTATTTTAAACGTAAATTTTATACACCATAACTAATAGGCAATAAGTCAGATAATTTATGTATTTATAGAGTGAGAGTTGGTTAACCAACCATTAGGATTGTGGCTTTAGGAGCGTAAGTGGTCAATACCATGTGTCTGCGATTATGGACTATAGGGGTTGTGGCTCTGTGCCTCTAAAGGGGCTGTTATCGTGCTTTCACTTCTGGTACTCTACACTGCTGTAATTTTTAGAGTGATAGACTAGTGACTGTCACCTGTAATTTTTACTCTTACAATCGTGAAGGATTACATGATGAGAGCAGCTGTTTGGATTTATATATTGAGTTGGAGTGAGTTGAGTTTGATTAATTCTTATAACCCATACGCTATTTGGTCGATTCGAGTTGAGCTACTTGGGCCTTCTGCCACGCTTTATGGATTTTGGGTTTGAAAAAGTTTCCATTAGACTGCTACTTCCTAAATCCTTCTTCCTCCCACAGGTTGGGTTTTTTGTCGACACATAAATTATTGGACTCATAACCATTTATTTTAAAATTATTGGCACCGTAACATTAGCAACAAGGAAGATGGTGATAAATGCTATTTTTAAATTTAATAATTATTTTTTCTATGTTCTATTTTAGTTTTAAAATCAAATATCACGCATAAAGTTAGGGCTTTCCCTCTACGCCCACCCCAGTTGATAATAGAATGTGGGAGAAATTTTTGGGAAAATACTAAACCTATTTTCTCTCATTTTTTATTTATTTTTTTATAATTTTATTATTAAGTTTTTAGAATTAATTTTACACCAGATAAAAATTTGGCTCAAGATAATCATATATAAAATATCTAAAAATATTAATATGCAGATTTATCAAATAGATGCAGTAATTAAACTATCGAAATTTCCATTGATCAATACATCGTTCGTCTAAGTGCAAAGGTAACAGCTGTTTTTCAACAGTGCTGTGACACGGAAGTCGATGATAGTCGCCGACGACGATGCCAGTTCGTCAGGCCGCAAAAGCAGAAGTAAAAGCAAAATTGCCTTTTTTCTTTGACTGTTGTTTTTAGTGTTTTTGTTTTCCAAAAACAGATGCGTAAGCCTGATAAGCATAAGCATAAGTTCATCTTCCCAGTTGATAAGCCCACCCAACACGACCACTGTCGTTTCACAGCCATTTATCACAAGAGGCTGCAGCTCTCGGAAATACTTATCACACTCACCTTGCCGCCCTTCCATCTGTACAATATATTATCAATATTTGGCTAATTTGTGGCAGTATTGTGATGCGAACCTGGGCTTAGGATAGTTATCTGAATAATATCGGGCTGAGATTTTAAAATTTTTATTTTGAAACCTATATGATATAATAGTTAATAAGATTTTAAAAGATAGGGGACTCATCTCTCGATATATCATACGATATTTAAATTAAAAATATTTTTTTATGAAAATAAAAGATAAAAAAAATTGGGGATGAGCGTATGTGGGAGAACATCAAAATTGAGCGGCTTTGCCCGATAACATTAAATATTTTACTGTTAGTGTTCAGCAGTTGTGTTTTCTTTTTTGAATTTTAGATTACGAATCTGATTTGGACCTTTTTGATTAAGTGAAATTGACGCATTTATAACTTTGTTATTAACCGATGCGTCTTTCTAAAAGTGGCATGTCTGCGTATCAATTGAGACGTTAGCTAGTTGACAACCTAACAATTATACAAATTTGTAACCATTCACAATTTAATACTTATTATTTTGTGGTTATAATTACCTATTTAATATAATTATTTATTCATCAATTTATATAATTATTTATCAAATTTTAATATTATGTTTATTATTTTGTTAGGTTATTAAACAGATCATTATTTTATATTAACAATTTAGTTACTAAGTCATTTGACTGATCAGGTATTCAAATACATTTATAATTCTCTTTTATTTTATTTCTAACAACTCAATTAATAATATATATCTATAAACTTATAATCTGTGCATCCCATATTTTAAATAGTTGGGTCAATCTTATGTTAAAGTCCAAATCACAAAACTAACTTATGTAAATTACCTTATATTTTAAGAAATTAACATGCAACACGTCGTTTATTAATAATGAGTAAACATTACTAATATTGTTTACATTGATAGCTTTGCCTTAAGAACTACACCAAAAGGCAACCTGTTCACTATCGTTATTTTTAAAAATATGTATATAAGATTTAACATATCATCAATTATATATTTTGAGAATTCAATATTATATCATTTTTATTATTTTTTAAAAAATAATAATTTTATTATTTAAAAAGATGCATTTATTTTTTTAATTTACAATCACATAAATAATGCCCGTTTTATAATTGGAAAAAAATATATAAAATTTGAGGTGTGTTAGATTATTTCACCCTTATAAAATATTTTTAAAGTACTTTTATTTAATATTATTTATAAATTTAACTCCGATTTTAGCAAATTCAAATTTTCATTCACTTAAAATCTTATTTACGTTGTCACTGCCTTTAATAAGTTTAATCAAAATTGTAATAGGGTCATCAATGGACCTTTCTTTTTTATTTTTGAATTTCAACCAATGGATAGTCCAGCTTATAATATTTTTATTTCTTATATTAAATAATGGATAACATATTTTTCTGTTACTCGTATTATTTTTAAAGTCTTTGACTTTCTTTTTTTATTTTAAAATTAATTTTTAAATATTTTGATTAGCATGGCTAAATTATCATTACTTTTATTATTATTTTATCTTAAAAAATTAAAAGGTAAATTAATGCATCTCTGGATCCGAATTTTGAACAGATTCGGACGATATTTTTGTCATGGTTCCGGCTCCATTTCCTGAGTTGGATCTTACACACCACTAAATAGAATAGGAGGTCGGTGTACCGGTGAAAAGTTATCCGACCGATAACACTCCGACGCTCAAGTCAGTAAAACAGTATTCGAAAAAAAAAGAGAGAGACGGAGAGATTGTCTTTTCCAGATGTAAGAGTGACGTGAAGTCCCATTGAATCTGGAAAGTGGGAAGGTAGTAAATAACCGTGAGGGCTCGCTTATTGCCTTAGGGTTGTTTGTATTTTTGTTGGCAGTTTTTAGAGTTTCAGTAGCAGAGAAAGCCGTTCGCAGAGAGCACTTGTGTTTTCGAGTTTTATTAAAAACATAATCGGAAGCGTTCTTGAGAGAGTAATGGAGATCGTATTCCTTTTCCAGTGTAATTGAGAGCGTGTCCTGAATGGTGAATCAAGGTTCCCTCTTATGGTTCAGGGGACGATCATCTTTTCTTGGAAAGAACGATTGCCTCCGTGATCTGCTTGCTCGCTTGCCATCTGGAGCAGATGCCAGTTGCCAAGCTGATCGTAATCGTTTCCTTGTGAGGCGGCCAACGACTTTCCAAATCAGTTACCTTCATTCTGAGTATATTACCGTTACAATGCCCCAGTTGACAAGAAATTAAAAAAATCTGGCGCATTCCTTATTTGAATGGCGTCAATTTTGTTAATGTCCTTTTTGGTGTCAACTGGGATCGCATAAGATTATTGAAAACCTGTTGTTAGCCGCCTGATGGGCACTGGGCCATAACGAATCAAGCCCAATACTGTAGAAAAGCCTATTTGGGGCCCAACGTGTCGTGTGCGGAGTTGACCGTCTTGGACTTTTTAGTCTGTGGGTCCATTCTTTAATTAGGTCGTCCAAGTATTGACTATTTTTTTTAGATTTCTGTTGACCTTTTAGGCCAATCTATTTTTTATTATATTAACAAAAATTAGCTCAATTATATTTCATGATCATATTAAAAAATTATTTAATTTTAACTATAATATAATATAATATATTTTTTAAAAAATAAAATAATTTTTAAAAGATAATAATCTCTGTAAATAAATAAATAAATCTTAGCAAGAGATAGATTGATAAATTCTGCCTATGCTGCAGGATGTCTGACTCCAAGTTGTACGATATATTGAGTTGGCCGAAGTGACTTGGGACAAATATGTCTAAAATTAATATTCTAAATATCTAAACCATCAAGCTCAACGCCAATATAACACTGGGCCTATATGACGTCGATAAAAATTTAACGTCTATTATTTTTATTTTATTTTTTAAATAAATAATTTTTTAAAATATAAAAAATAATAAATATCAAAATTTCATTTGATAGTTGTAATGTCACATCATATAAATATTATACATCGTATGATATCAGAGTGTCTCTTAATATCAAAATCATTATACGCCGACCGAATTCACGCCAATTAGCCTATCGCATTAAATACCTGCAAATCAAAAATCTATATAGTTAGTAAATAAACTAAAATTGCATTAAAATAATGATAATAATTAAGAAAATAACAATTAATGTGTAATAATTAATGATATATTCAATTACCGTAAAAAAAAGATTATGAAATAATTACATTAACAATAGAGTCTATATTAAAGCGTTTAAATTAACTCTATTAAAATAAATTAACCCTTTTAAAAATTCAAAAACCCTTTTAAATAAAATCAAACTTTTGAACATTTGAGAAGATTTTTCGATCCTACAATGTCATTATTGATTATATAGTGCATTTTATAAATAAATATTTAAATTTTATATAATTTACATAATTTTTACATTATATTTAAGCTAGTTTTCACATTTTTAACATTTTATGTAATTTTAAATACAATTAATTTATTGTCTAAATATAAAATTTATATTTAAAAGACAAAATAAAATTTGTTGAAGAAGTTTCAGTACAAGAAAACCAAAAATACAGGCTGGAGCCCGGAAGGCGTTTGAATATTCAAATAATATGATATATGAATGGGCATATTACGTCACTCACCGTAATTAAACATTTCAAAATAACTTCAAATAATATAATATAATATTTTATTTTATTTATTTATTTATCTTATTCAATTTATATAAAAATAAATAAATACTTCATGTAGTATATTAAAATAAATATTTAAAGTATAATTCTCTACCACTATTATTTTCATGCGCTTCTACAATAAATGATCGTAGAAATAATATCTAATGGTTTAATCCAGCTACGATTATATTTATCTATTTTATTATATCATTTAATACCATCTTCAAACTGTTTTAAACACAACAAAAAATATAATCTTGGAAAATTTGGTGAAATATTTTAAAAATAAAAACTAATTTTAGTAAACTATAGGAGATATTTGTTTCCTTTTTGAATGATGGTTACTCTCTCTAATAGCAACGAACTGACTGGTCGTATATTATTATCTGAAATATAATATGTATATATATAGTTGAGATTTAAAACTCATAATAATTTAGTGAATATAAGTTTGACAATAAAAAAATATTAAAATAAATATAAATTATCGAGAATCAAGAATATCAATAATTACTCATATGCGGGTGCAGATAAGCTCTAAGAGACAAAAATAGTCGGAAAGACGAGGGCATGAAAAAGGTAGTCTGTGTAGCTTTATCCTCTCCATAAATACAGTGTTCGTGTAAGAATTAAGACAATAACAGTTATCGATATTGTGAAATATGACAGAATCTATCATATCTGGAGTTATACGCTACTCACGATGAGGAGTATGAAAAAGGTATTTTGTGTTTTTTATCATCTCCATAGATATATCGTTCGAGTAAAAAATAAGACAACAACAGTTATCGAGATTATAAAATACGACAGAATCTATTAAACTTGTAGTTATACGCCACTCACAAGGACTTTTTATTCACAATATACGTTTCTTGAATTATTTTGCTTTAATATTTTAATTACAGCAATTGGAAAAAACTATTGGTCTAATTGGGCATAGAAAACGTAGAGAAAGCAAATTTTTTTTTTTAAAATGATATATTTTAAAATGTTTGGTTTACTAGAAAATCATAAAAAATATGAATATAAATCGTAATATTAAAAGTTTGTAATATCTTTCTATCGATTTTTTCTTAAAAACTAATTAAATAAATTACTTTTATTAAAAGTATATATTTTTTTCAGGTAATTTTTCACCAACATTCAAAGCAAAAAAGAGACAATATTATATTATTTTATTTTACTGTTGATTTTTTATTCTTTCAAAATTTTTAAAACTGAGCAAGCCGTAAATAAAGCATGGAACTTTTTAGAATAAAATTATAGATTAAATATTTCTCGATAAACATTTTAATAAGCTAAGTTAGATTTTCTACGAGCCTTCATAAAAATATCACACGAATTTATTTAGAAATTTTTAAAATTTATTTTCCATGAAAACTAATATCTAAGTTAATATTTTTATCAAACGAACGTTACCAAAGCTAACCTTTGCCCTTAATTATTATGGTAACTGCTTAAGCAATAATGGAATCATATATCGTGTAAATAATTGAGCCAAGAAAAGGATAAGTCTTTGCCTCGTTACCAAATTAATAAAAAACCCAAGTAATTATTAATCAATCGGGCATATATTCCATATATAATTAAGAGAATCATCTTCTTATTCCTGTAAAATCAAAAAAGATTATAATTCTATGAAAAATATACTTTAAGAATCCTATTCATGTCATCGAAATCAAATTTACACAAAAAATTCCATGCATGATCTCCATGCTTTAGATTAATTTTATGAATAATTTCAAGGTAGCAAAGCTCGAAAATAATTACATATAATACGTAACGCGTTTGGGCTCACCAAATCTCATAAGTTGAAACTCGATTTGTTGGTCATGGTGCAATATAATAAAAAAATATTCAATATAGCAATAATATTATATAGCTAGTCATAACAATAATATAATAATTAAATATTTTAATAATCAATCAAATGTAGTTATCTTAATAAAAAATATAAAAATAATAATAAGCTTTTTTATAATTAATCTTGATATATGGTATAGTTTACTTGACTTAGACAATACATGACTTCCACACATTAACTAGGGTCCGATATGTTAACTAGGGCGGGATTATATATGTTGATAAATGAATCAAATTAAGTGAAGAAGAAAATTTAACAAGTCAAAATGAAATATGTAAGTTTTAAGAAAGCTATTAAATTTAACAGCAAGCTCACTCAAAATAATATGATCAAGTTCAAATTATACAGATCAGTGATAATTCTAAGCAGTTATTGGTTAGAGAAGTTGGTACATCTTTATGGACAAATTTGGAATATATACTTAGTTAACTTCACAAAAATTAGATAAAAATATGCTTTCTCATAGTGGGGAGCATATATACGCTACAATTAATAAGATTTGTATTGGGTTTTTTCTTTTTTTTCACAAATCTAGTAAGTGTGACAAGAACAAAGTATGTAATCTGGACTATCAAAAAGGGATCAAGTCAGTGGCTACAGTTGATTTATCAGACTCGAAACAGTTTATTATTGTAGCAATGTGATTGAGAATTACTATCTAAAATCACTCATTATCAGGCCATTGAAATGGGAGACATCCTGAATAACAGGAGGAACTGGTTCTGTCTGATTAATTAAAAAAAAAAACATAAAAATAATGATAAAAATTAGCAGCAAATTAAACCACTTCAGCTAGCTAGCTACCTTGTCCTTCCACGTTTTTCTTTATTCTTTTATTTTAAAGTAGAAACAAATTAGTGGTAAGCCTGCTGTCACATTAGTCACCTACCTCGTGTTTTAATCTCCTATATATAGTAGCACTTCTACCCTCTCCATTTCCTCATCTTTTGCCTCCTTTCTTAAACAAAGTGTGTTTTCTTCCCTTTTGTTTTCCTTCTGATTCGCAAGAATAGTTACTCATCATCATCAATGGCTGTCTTTGAGGTGTCTAAGGAGGTCAGTCAGCACCCACCATTCCATTTCTCTTTTAACAAATCAATAGCATCTGCTCGTTCCCTTTCCATTTCTTGGAATCGGATGATAGACATTACTGTTCATTGTTCACATACATTAGGTATATGTCTGTCACTAGCAGTTTTGCACCCATGAAAGGAAGATAACCTTGATTGATGTACACGGAAAAAATACATACGCACAGACCATTAAGACTGTCTCTGTACATGAATATTTTAACTAAATTGATTACAGTGCATTTTCTTGTTGCTTTTCTCGTTCTTGTCAATGGCATTTTTATATTCTTTTCGCCTTTTATTTTCTAGGTAATGAAGGAGGAGGAAGAGGAAGAAATCTACACACTCGATGGCAGTGTGGATCAGCATGGAAGCCCTGCCACTCGCCAAAAAACTGGAAAATGGGCTGCTGGAATCATCATACTTTGTATGTATGCTCTTCCCCACTCCTGTTATTTTCGATGCTCACCCCCACCCCCAAAAAAACAATTAAAAAAATAAAAATAAATGAAGAATAACTCTTGCTCATCACTATAGGAAGGAGGGCCAGAGCCTCAGAGGGTTCGATGATTATTGAGTAAGCTTTTTAACTATTTACCCAGCACTAAGAGAGGTTCAGACACAGTGTGGCTGCCATGCATGAGCTATAATCTGTCCAATTCAGAAGTCCCAATTCATTGTACATATGCAGGAAAATAGTAATAATAAATAAATAAAGAAAGAAGAAGAAGAAGAAGAAGAAGAAGAAGAAGAAGAAGAAGAAGAAGAAGAAGAAGAAGAAGAGGGGGACGTTCCCGGAGAGGAGATGTTGGGATTGATAGCGGGCGGCGCTCGTAACTTTTAGCAGTAGACGACACCGGAGTTGGGTGGAGAGAGGGGGGTGGAAAGCATGCAAATGAGAGTGAGACGTATCTTACACGTAAACTACAACACTCTTCGACAACGTGGCCTTTTGCCAACTGTCATGCATGCCCTCCCCTCCTCCCCTGCTTATCCCAGGATACAAGGGAGCTCTAATTTTTAGGAGTCCCATTTTCTATATTTTAAAATAATTATATTATAATTATTTATTTAAAAATAAATAATTAAAATTAAATCAATAATTACCTCAATTTAAAAAAAAATGCAGCTCCTCTTAATTCGTGTATCACCTAATTAAGTATTCTTCTATTAAAAAAAAATTAAAAAGTAGGATCTCCTGATCCGATAAAAAGAGGGTTATAAACTGATTGTATAGTAATTATATGAGTATTATTTTTTTATAATTAATAAAGGCAATTGAAATCAATGGGTAAAGATTTTTAATATTAATCTATGATATTTGAAATCAAAATTTATCCACTTTAACTTAAAGATATTTGAGGGTAAAAGGAGTTATCAATTTTACCTGATATACCTCAAGTCTCGATCGTCCTTACAATTTTTTTTTTCAAAAAAAAAAGAAAAAGATACAGTCCATACAGCGGTAAAATTGACTCTTTGTATAGTGAAAAAAATGATGGCTAAATTTAATAAAAAGGCATACATATGGTCATATAAAAAAAGGCACCGTCAATATTTATATTGTTAATAAATACACGTAAATATTTCGGGTATTAGGACAACTTTAGTTAAATAATATTTCATTTAATTGATTATTTTGATATAAGTTTGCAAACATAAATGTATAAATAACATATTCACTCATCCAAAAGGATGCCCTTTTTTTTATTTAATTTGGGCCATTTAATTTTAAATATTTAATAACAATTAAATAACTTATTTTAACTAGTTTTTAACTTTTTTTTGAAAATTTTAAATTAAAGTTATTTATTTAAAAACAAATAATCTAAATTTAAAAAAAAATAGGACCCCTTTGATCCGAATTTTTTTTAATAACACAGTTAAAAGATGCGTATAAAAATTCCCGAAATGTGGCGCCGGTTTACATTAATCTCCGTTAGGTTATGACATGTATGGATGAGATTTAGACACGTTGCATTGCCGAACGGTATTGTTGTGCCCTTTCACTTAATTTGATTTCAAATTGTATTTGTCCCAAGCTTTTAAAGATACTTAGGAAAACAAAAAATAAAAGGAATTGGACTTAGAATTAATTTGTATAAGCTCATCAAAACCATTTTCAAAAGGCACTAAAGTTTCATAGTGCCTTCGTCCATTGATAATACAATTTGTCACATACCAAATTTATAAATTTTTTATTCAATGGTGTTTTCTAAGGGATTATGATTAAATATGACTGGGAAAATTTTGTTGACATCCAACTTAACCCGTCAGAAATTGGACCCACCATAGCAGATTGTTAGCTTACTCTTGAGATGATATATTGCCGATATTATACCTACCAACCCTAAAAAATGATTCAATATTCCATGATATGAGATTTTTGTTAGGATTTTTGGGAACGAAATACGCATACAATCGATGCAGAAAGAATAAATTTTAGAATCTTTTATTAAAAGTCGGCTACTAGGAAAAAAAATTATGCACTCAAATATACACAGATTATATAAAAATTTTAATTTAAAAAATTATTCTCAATTAAAAAAATATTTTTAGATAAATTTTAAAAAAACATACTATAAAAGTATTCAATTTTAAATATAATACGAGAGGAATACAATGAAAAAAGTAACAACTAAACAAAAATACATTATAAAAATAAGATTATAATAATATACATAACTTTAACGAAAAATAAAACTTTGATCAATATCTAACCAAATACAAAAATCTTCCGCATCTCTATTTTCTTTTATTTCCATCTTCGTGGAATGCACTAGTGTTGGAAATGATCTCTAAACTCTACCCTTAAATCATGAAAGGCATTTCATAACAGCAGTGATACACGTGCGCTTGTCAGGTGCAAATCAGACATGCAAATGTAGTACCTGCTGCACACTTGTAGCACCCAATTTGCCATTTGCGCATTAGCTCCTTTTGGTCTCGTACAAGCAACGCCCATTCTATCCGTTGGATCAACTTTTGTTCACATAAACCTCACGCGAACCTCCAATAAAACAGCATAACTCAAACGACCCTTGCACAATCATTCAGATA
>JAOVVI020015821.1:0-11066 GCA_028571085.2 Nepenthes alata
ACCAGTTAAAGTAGGTGATCTTCAATGCGCGGGAACGATGTTGTCGACCATCTGGATTGGGCCATAGCTGGCTGGCTGAAATGTTGCTTTTGGTCAATGGAAATATTGACCCGCCTTTGGGCCGGTGGCCTCCTATGCCGGCCGTCAAATCTGTGGATCTTTGGGTTGGGCTGGCTATTTCTTCGGTCCCCAGCACATTTATTACTGAGTTTTTTGTCCATTTGAAGGAAGCAGATTTCATTTTTATATTTCAACATGAGAGAGTTGATAGCCGCCTTTTTATTTAAAGAAAAAAATAATTAAAGAGATCTTTGTCACATTTTAGTGAAGCCAAAGTTGAGTTGGTGATGCCAAATTGCTAATTCCAAGTGCATGCTTAATTCGATACGTCAAAAATTACCCAAATGCTCATATTGACTACCCCAAAGGACACTTGCTCCCTTCTGCTGAGAATTAGTGTTCCATTTTCCATTTGTGATATGTCAGAGTAATTGTCCACTTCCATTTTAGAATCATCTCACTTTCAGATTTCTTTTGCTATTCTTAATTGCAGCCATATTCTTTCCTATATTGGCTTTGATTACATAATGCATATTGCTTAGTGTAAAGAATACTTGTAAAAGGCATAGTCATTTTAAAGGACTATGGTTGTCATACTCTTATAGATACTTGCACCATTTGGAACTGGGTCACTAGCACTAACTGGTGGGAGCATTTGTCTTTAAGGCTAAGGTATATACTAGAGTCTAGCGGCAAATGCTTTTGCTGTTGATTATTAGTGAAATTGAAATAATTGACTTATCCTCAAGTTGAAATTATCAAGCACATTCTCATGAAAGAAGGGGAAAGGAGAGGTTTTAAGGCACGATTCATGGAAAACCCTACATGATGTAATAGAAAGACACCTATCCTTAGTATATAAAAGCCAAGAGTAAATTGAAAACATTTGATGGGAGAACATGAAAGAGAGATTAATAACGCCATTCGTAAGTTCACAAAATAAGGGTTGGAGCAAGGCAAAGGAAGTGTAGGGAAAAAAAATGTAAAAGAATAAAAGAGAGGTTCACCTTTCTGTCTAATGGCATGAAATCTAGTATTGCTTTGGCAACCCAATGCACGACACTCCCATATTGTAAGGTCCGGAAGGATTAGATGTACGCAGCATTACTACTACGTTATATCTCAATTATTGATGATAGACTAGTAGTCTAATGGATCCACACAACAGTACTTTCCTATTTAATTTTTGTAGTATTATCTTGTTAACATTTTACATTTGATGGTATTGTAATTACTGAACACCCTGGAATAACCCTATCAAATTGAACTCCTTTTCTCCTTTTAAGTTAGGAATAGGGAGGGTAGCTAAGTAGCTTTGGCGGGTAGCTTTGACAAAAGCCTCATTTTGCCTTTTGCATTTGTTGCCTTGAGCATTTGTTCAACTCATTTTACCCTAATTTCCACGTTAAACATAAGGTTGGAATGCAGGACCTATTGCAGAAGTCTATTCCTGCTTGGTTAATTTCTATTATTAGTAGCATTTGCTTGACTTATTGCCTCCATCCCACCTATTCAAGAAAAAAGCAAAGAAAAATGGTGTTGTTACAGCTGCCATAGGTACTTGTCGAACTTTTGTGATATATTTTGGGTGGACATACAGATGTGATGAAGGATTGGCAAAGAAAACGGTTTAGCTAGTCGTGTTATTGCTAGTTGATGTGGGATTCATGACATTTGATTTTAGTTCTAGAATGTAGTTCTGCCGTGTTTAAATAACATTTGAATGGAGCTGATGCTTTTTTTATACATTGGGGGTGGGGGTGGGGGGCAGATTCGCAATGTCTTGGATATCATGCGTAGGGGCGATGGATTGCGGTTTGAGGTTAGTATTCTTCAATTTTCGGTGCAAATGGATCTTTAAATCCGTCCATTGCAGGTGTATAATTGCAGGCTCTCATATAAGTTGTCTTCCATTTTTCTACTTATAATGTCTCATTGAAAGTTTTTCTTGTTAGTATTGGATTTAAGTGCCCATTTGGCTTTTAAAAAAATTGAAAGAATGAAACAAATAAGGAAATAAATAAAATAAAAGAAAATAATTGTTTTTTCCTTTGCTGGATGTTGATAGAAAATCACATAGAAAAGAAAATAATTTCTAATAAAAATGTTTTTTTATTTAGTTGTCAAGGGAAAATAAGGAGAAATGTTAGAGGCCTTACAATCATGATTTTTTTAAATATATTTTTATTACAATTTTTTTTCTTATAATTTTCCCTGTAAACCAAATATATTAAAAAAATACTTTTTTTATATGCTTTTTCTTTCAAGTTTTCCAATAACCAAACAAAATTACACTGTATCCAGTTATGGGGAGAAACACCAACAATATACTCAAGTTTTATCTTCTTCTAGTTTTATTCTCAACTTCCATTTTCCCCAATTTTATCTCTTAACTATTACTTTGGCACTAATTTTATACTTTTGCAAAAAAATTTGCCAAGTTCCTTATATTTCGTCGTCTCATGGTATGCAAGTAAAATTTAAATAAACCTTCCTGAGGCCATGAAACTAGGAATAAATAATGAACAGTTCTTATTTTCAATAAATCTAACAATGTAGTGATTGAATGGTGATTGTTATGGTGAAGGTAGGCAGATATATTTCTAAATCAGTAGTACTCCACAAGATTTTTGAAGAATTTCTTGGGAAGAAGCATCCTTTGAAGCTATGCTGAGTTAAAACAACATGAAGAAATGCGGTGTTAAAGATGGATTTCTCAAAAAAAAAAAAAAACTAGCATTCATTTATTTGGCATAGTTTGTGTTGTTTGAGGTGGTTCGTTGTATATTATCCTGACATTATGATTCTTGGCTTTCGGTCTTTGTTAGGACGTTATGATTCTTGACCCAACTGTACTCTTTGGCATAGCCGATATTCACGACCAACATAGGAACATGCGTCTTGATGTTGATAACATGTCTTATGAGGTAAAAGATAAGGAATTCTTGTTGACCGATTATTTATAGCATTTGCTTTAGAAAACCCCTTGAACCGAAGTATATTTTTTTGCCAATTACAGGAGCTATTGGCTCTTGAAGAGAGAATAGGAAACGTATGCACTGGGCTGAGTGAAGAGACCGTTTTAAGTCGTATGAAGCAGCTGAAGTACATATCTCCTACAAGGGATGCTCAGACCGAGTTGGAACCGTGCTGCATCTGTCGAGTATTCTGCTGTTTTCTTCCCCCATTTTTCTTCCCTCCCTCTGATATTTCCTTCTCTGAATGATTCAATTCATATTTGTTTCATCAGGAAGAATATAACGACGGAGAAGACATAGGAACTCTGGATTGTGGGCATGATTTCCACACTGACTGCATTAAGCAATGGTTAGCACAGAAGAACCTGTGCCCGATTTGTAAGACAGCTGCTCTAGCAATGGCATGAAGTTAGACTGCTCATCTTCTCCAAAAATTGGAGATCAGATTTCTTTTTCTTGCTGAATTCGTGGTTTCATATTTGAGTTACAGAATGATTTAATGTTGTCGTTTCATTTATAGTGCTGTTTTCCAGCATCTGACTCCCTCTTTGTCGAGGTGTGTGATTGCATTGCCTGCTGGATGGGTAGGCCTTCTCCAGCTGGTTTGACACAAGATTGATGTGTTCTTCTGCTAAAGATGTTTGAATTTTTGAAAGAAATATGGGCATTTTGTACTTAAATACCATTTATTTGTTTTTAAACCTCTGTTGGGAAGCTTGTATCAATGCTTACTCATCCGGATGTTATCCGGTGACGTGGTATGCATCTGTTCATTTATTTTTGTTGGCATTAGTATGAATCACGGATGAAATATCAGTATCAGTTATAATCATATTTAAAAATATCAGATAATATATATTAAAATTAAATTTAATAAAAGTAAAATAATTTTAGATAAATTGTAAGTTGATATGCAAATATTGACTGATATATTATCAATAAAGTGACATGTTGCATGTTCAGTGTAGCATTGGGATGGTCTGATGTGATATATATTAGTTAATATGTCGATTATCTGTTGTTATTTTGTTTCATAATAGAATTCTCCAAATACTACTCAGCAATAAGAAAGCCTAGTGTCCAATCAAATGAAGCAAGTTACATAAATCGGTTTGATCATTTTATTCAATTTAATGCAATATTTTGTATTACATCATTTTATTTTTTAGATTTATACTGTCTCAAGTTATATTATAGCTTACTCATATTTTCCTATAATTGTTTGATTTGGCTATTTTTTATATGTCTGAATCATTATAAGTGTCTTTTTGTTACCTATTATCCGTATGTGACAGATAAACATTTATAAATTTCATCACTATCCTCTGACCCCTCTTTTGCTATAACTATATACAGGTGGGGGGGGGGTATTGCATTTGAAATTGCGACTATTTTTGTTTGACAATGCCATTATTAAGGTCATGATGTGGGTGTTGACTGTTCTTTAGTGCCTGCATATTTCTTGTTTAGAAGGTATGATCTGGGCTGTTTAAGCTTATGATTATTGAGGGGGGAGTGCTGTTTGTACTGGGACCAACTTGGGATGATTATGTGGACAGCAATGCAAGACAATTGTAAACTTCAATGTTAGATAAAGTTTAGGTTAAGACTTAGGTATAATAATGCCTAGTAGAAAACATGAAGTTAGGTGTGACAATTGCTTATGGTAGAATTGGCACAAGTGAAATCGAAAAGCATAATTTCGATTTCAGGTGTAATATGTTTTCGAATTAACAAAACAGATGAAATTTTTATTTTACTATATTACAAGTTTAAGTATTTTAGTAAATGCATAATAACAGTAATCATAAAATTTTAATACATATTATCGTCATAGTGGCAAAGTATCTATATTTAAGAACAATAAAATTAACCACCAAATTAGAAAGATATAATCGATAAGTAAATGAGATTATAATAATTATAATTTTATATAACTATTTTTACCATTGGTAAAAAATACTATTATTACTTATAAGACTGGCTTAATTTTAATTTTTAATTTTTTTAATTTATGATAAAAATAATATATGAACAATAATAAATGAATTAAGAAAAGTAACATTTCTAATACTTCGATGGTACATGACTACATGTGCTGTCTTCACTCCTAACGTGACCTAATAGCATTTGCTCAAAACGCTGCGTTAGGTTCTGCAATCCTTGAAATAAGCAGGCATGAACAGAGTAAGTGGCAGCAAAATCTGCTTTGAGGAGAGCGATATGAGCCAATTAATTCACTCTCACAATCACCAATTTGGGCATATTACATATTAAAAAACAAAAACAAATAAAAAATTACTCAATAAGTTTTAAATGTAATTTAATTTACCCATTATTCAATTTGACCAATGTATTTTTTCGAAAAATAAAATATATGTAATTGAAAATTTTTTATTTTAGTATATTTTATTTTAGGGTAGATCAAGATCACTTTATATTTAAGTTTTTTTAATGATTATTTTTGTTTATATTTATAATATATTATGTGACTGTTTTCAAGTAATAAATTGTATATTCATACTAAATATCAGCTATTATCTAATATTCTGGGTTAGAATTTTTATTTCAAAAAAATCTAAAAATTTTATCTTATTCACCCGAATAATCAATTAAATAAATTTAATTATTTCTGAGAATATTAATTGGACCAAGATTTAAATTTATGATATGAGGAACTGAATTGTGAACATTCTAATGGTTGGCAGTGGTGACGGTGGGGTGGTGACCACGGCGGAACGGTGGCAGCGGCGACGCGAAAGTATTTGAAGGTGGCAGTGGTCAGGCCCGCTTGATCTGGGCCCGAAATAATCGGAAAGAATGTCTGAGATCTACAGGGAACGAGACGGAAGGGCATCACTGCAAATTCAACAAGTGAAGGGTGATTAATGTTAAAGAAAGCGATTGTAATTAAGGCGGGAAAGCGATCAAATTTGATTAGAAGAGATAAGCTAATCACTTCTGCTTACAGAAAAGCTTAGAGAAAGAGAGAGAGAGAGAGACGAAGCATTGTACTCTAGAGATAGAAAGAGAGACTGCACAAAAGCTGGTTTCTTTCTGCGGAGAAACCTCGCATCGGTTTTCCTTCTTTCTCTGAGATTTTCTGCTCACCTTCATGGCAGATCCCAATCCCTGCTCCTCGGCTTCTCTTCCTTTGGCGACCAACTTCACGCTTGAACACGACGATATCACTACGCTTCTTAACACTCTCCTCCATAATTCGTCCTTGCCTTCGACTGCTTCCGCTTCTGTATCGGACGTTTCGCAACAGCAGCCAACTTTTCCTTCATCACCGCAGGAAAATCGACGCCAATTTTACGGATCGGCGGTGTTTTCTGGCTCAGCAGGTTTTGACTTGTCTACGGTCCCCCTTTTTACTTATCCTCGAGCTTATTACGCTTCTGAAGGAAGCGAGCGGACCGAGAATGCCTTTCCCGGTGCGATCGCGTTGTCGATGGAGAGAATCGGTGAATTCGATTGCGAGAGTGAGGTATCTTGAGTGACTTTGTGGATATTTGGAAGACTTTCTTTTTATTTGTTTATTTCGTTAACTTTGAGTGAGTTGTTGATCGTGGAGGTTAGAAGGACAACGAAGTGTCCGAGGCGCCGGCGAATCCGGCTCCTGTGAGTAACTCATCGAAGCGCAGTAGAGCGGCGGAGGTTCATAATTTATCGGAAAAGGTTTCGTTTTAAGGACCATGAAATATATATTGTTGCGTAGTAGATGTTAAGGTTTGAGTTCTGACTGGTACGGTTACTTTTATGGACAGAGAAGAAGACAGAGGATTAATGAGAAAATGAAAGCCTTGCAGAAGTTAATCCCAAATTCAAATAAGGTTATTGCTTTAAATCTCGACTTCTTAATTACTTTCAAAACCTTGGTCTAAAATTATGATGATTTGTTTAATGGCAGACCGATAAGGCATCCATGCTGGATGAAGCAATTGAATATTTAAAACAGCTGCAGCTACAAGTTCAGGTGATCAATACTATTGGACAATTCCTGTCTTTCTGAACTAGAGCTCTCATGATATAATTGCGTCCTTTCTTTTCACGCTTTTATGTGTTGGGAGCACTAGGGCCTGCAGTATAACTCCTTTGAGGGTGGTTAAAATGGTATTTTGAATTACCCTGTATTGAGTTCATCATTTTCAAGATCTATAGTTTTGAGTATATTATTTTCGTGATCTTGATATGGCCAAGAAAAAGTAAAAACAATAAAATTTTCTTTCCTGTAGCAGTTATTCTTGCCCTATCTATGAGATGGGGTCATTAGGGGATCAGTATGTTTTCAATGGAGCTGTGGGTGTTCTATGGAATTTATTATGTGGGTTGTAGAGAAGCTAAACTATTCCTACTAATAGGAACACCACCAAGTTAAATTTTTGGGTCAGTAGATTTAAATTCGAAGGGTGATGGTTTGTTTTTCTTGATTGGTCCTTGGTCTGTTTCTTGATGCACTTCGTTACATATGAAGAAAATTTACCAGAAATATAGAGAGCATTCTTATAATTTTTATCTTTCAGCTGTCATATGCTGAATGTCTTTCATTAGTCTTCTAACTACAAGGCATTGCCAAAAATATATATATATATACTTCAACATAGTAAGGTCTTTTGAATGGCCTAATAATGCAGATGAGGTAGACTAACCATGACACTAAACTCAACTCAATCTGATGGTAAGCATAACATAAAAGTTTATAGTTCCATAACTGTACAGAAATTTAGGTATCTATTCCATGCAATATTTAAAATTTCTGGTTTGTCAATCCTGCTTAGTGGGATTTAAGGTTTTATTTTGTTATTGTTGTTGTTTAAAATTTATGGTAGAACAAAGGTAAAGGAGCAACCATTGAATACATCCATACAACCATTGCAAGATCTTCAAAATCAAGCAGCCAAAGGGCTGGTAGTCAATCTCTTCTATAATGGGCAAGTACTTTGACGAACAAATGGAGTTTCCATTTGCAAAAGGTTCATTAGATTCCATCTAAGATATTTGAAGCACATGACAAAATGTTTATTCCATTATTGATCCATTATTACGGTACCTAGTTGTCCTCTTTCAACTTCTGCATCTATATACTATGAGAGAATCATGGCCTTTCTCGTAGTAGTTCTGTGAATTAGCGTAGTGTAATACAACTATGATAATAAATGCTGAATTATTCAAACATTTGCTTAACTTATATTATCAAGGAACTCATTTCCAACAAAGCCCAGATGCAAACACGAAGTAATTCATTTTGATGTGAACCTATAATCTGGCCTTCTATTGCACATGCACCTTGAGAAGCTAATACAGAAAAGGCCAAAGTGCTGATAATATATACTAGGAATCCTCTCTAATGTTTGATACACAGATGATAAATAGGTCCAATTATTCAACATATTCAAACTAGTCACTTATCTTACCTCAACTTCATAGTAGTTGTTGAACTTGGATTTTGCCAGCTGGTTTATTCTTGTATATCTTTCACGACTTAATTTCATTAAAGGGAGAAGCAAGCCACTGTTTTCTTTTTTTTTTTCTTCATATTATCGTAATTTGGTGGGGACAAGATGGCAATGTAGATGACACAAAACTGCCCTCTTTTTCTGAAGCACCCTGACTGTGGTACTCAACCATCAAGTCAACATAAATTGATGCATTCTCCCATTTTCAACTTTGCCCTCCCTTTGCTTGCACAAATCTGGCCAACAAAAATTGTTTGCCGTAGCCTGAAGCACCCTGACTGTGGTACACACATATCAAGTCAACTTAAATTGATGCATTCTCCCATTTTCAACTTTGCCCTCCCTTTGCTTGCACAAATCTGGCCAACAAAAATTGTTGGCCATAGCAATTATCTCTTTCCGTTGTGCTTAAATCTTAGGTGGGTTCCAGAAACATGTTCCTTTGTGTTTCCTCAGTTTCCGCAGGATGGACAACGGTTCAAGAACAATATCTCTGTGAGCTAATCCTTTTAAGGATTTTCACAGGAGGAGAAAAGGGGTGGTGGCACCTAACTCTGGTATGAACTTTGTCAAATTCACTAAATGAGGAAAAAAAAAAAAACTCTTAACTTTGATTTCAACAGTAAGGTTGGTGACTGATTGTTATTAACTGGTAAAGAGCATTGTCTATGTTAAAATACTGATTACTACATTTAATTCATATTATGTGTTGGTGTTTCTTGTTGATGCTGATAAAGTTGAGTACAACTGTCAACAAAGAACTCAGAGCTCTGCCACTCTGTTGAAATCACACATGACTGCTATATGCACAATTAGGTCTGAGGAATGTAGTTGGAGATAAATGATAGCAATAGAGTAAAAAAAAAGGCTTGTTTGAGTGTTTGGGTTGGGACGGGTGACCAGTGGTCTAGTCGTTTCATGTTGTTTAAATTTTAGTCTAAAAGGAGAAAAAGGGTTTGGTCGTATTTAGTTCTCCATATTGATCTGTCTCAGACTCAGTTCTACATTTGGTCTTTTTGGCTTGGGCATTAATTTGGTCAAGAATGAAAAATAATTTAGTCCAAACCTGAAACCTAACTCTGGATTTGTAAATAACAGTAAAAACTGAAATTTAGCAGCCCGAAAATCTAATCAAAACTGAAGATTTGGTTTCAACTGGTTTGATTGAAAACCCCTCGTTGCCATAAATTACACCCCCATATTGATCAAAGTCAGATATTTCTCATATCATTCCTTTCACTACCTCAAGATTGCATCCATAATGTACATTTCCGATAAGTAGGATGTTTCTAGTTAATCAAAGTCTGTAGATATTTTCAATTTCTAAATCCTGCCAAAAGGTTATAACTAATTTAAGCTAATACACATTGTAAGACATTGTATCTTATTAAATCATTAAGTGATATGCTAATGCAACGAGCAAACCAAAATCATTGGAAGGGTGACATAAGGGCGAGAATGAGATTTATTAGTGTAAAGTTTCTTGATAACTGGACCGATAATGTTACATTGGCATATGCGATGATCTTGCTTGTGTCAGTTGTGAGGCAGAGATAAAGTGAAGTTCATTCAAATACCAAGTGCTACTTGGCGCCTAATACTAACTTTGGGAAGCGCTATGTATCTGTCAAATACAATAGCCAATCTTCTACAAATTTTACGGCAGTTTTGTGATTGTTTCTGGTGGTTTTGGAGTCGATTCAGGTATGCTACTATGTGATGCCTGTAGAGACTTACACGTCTCTGTGAGGAGGATATCAGGAACTGGGAATCTTTCATGATTAAAATTCTAGTCCTAATTACGGTCTTTTAAAGATGTATTGCATTGTGGAATCTTGTAGCTATTATAGGTGTTGGGTTTTGGTTATTCCCTTATGAGTATCACAATAAATAGATAGTCATCGAAAAGTCGTACGATATTCGTACGAGGATTAAAGTTTCACCTGAGGTGTGCCTGAGGGGCGCTGTTTCTAGTGGCACCCCCACTTGATGCATTTTTAGGGTATTCCAAAAAATCAAATCTCACACAAGAGCGCCACACAGTAAGAGAGAAGAGAAAAAGAGAGAAGTGATGTCCAATTTGAGTTCCATTCTTTGTTAAGGTCGGGTACGTTGTTCTAAAGCGGTTTTCTAGAGCATATGTCGTTTGGTTACTCTTGTTTCTCGTTGTACCTTTTTTGTGGGTTGTTAGGTGTGTTGAGGGGTTGTAATCAACCATTCTTTACTCGGGATTGTAGTAAAAGGATTTCGAAGGAGGTTACTTGTGACTGACACTATTATTATTATAGTAGATTTATTTAAAATTTGTCCGGTGGTTTTTCCTTGGTTGAAAATGATTTTTCACGTTAAAGAAGTACATTATTATATTTCTTATACTCATGAATTTGGTGGTTGACGTTTAACAAAGGGTTCGGGTTTTGTTCCGTTGCGGCGGGTTGTATGTATCCGAGTCGTACACCAACAATAGGAGCACTATTCCTCCATTATAGATGGCTTTGTTGAGTGCATCTTAGTTGTTTTATAGCTGAAAGGCTTTGATTTTGAGATTATCCTAGCGAAACTGTTATGA
>JAOVVI020015822.1:0-11066 GCA_028571085.2 Nepenthes alata
CAGGTGGACAGCCTCTCGGCCACACGCCAGCTGCCACGTGTCCTCTCCCCAACGGCACAATTTTTCCTATAAATACTCAGCAGAGGCTCTTGCCTAAGGTCCCCCTTTTTTGAACCTTTGACCTTTTTCCTCTCTTTCGAACAAGGAGGAACGAAGGTGACAAGACTTCCCAGCGAGAGAACTTCCAAAGGAGAGAAACACAAAAGAAAAATGGAAGATACTCTCAACACTTGTACTTTGTAAGACTTCCATACATAGCGAAGTATTTCAACAGGCCCAGAGCCTTGTGGTTTTTCCTCCTCATTCAAGAGGAGACTTTCCACGTAAAAACTTTGTCTCAATCTCTCCTTCTCAACACCCTACACTCCCTAAAACACTTGTGTTGCACGGACCCCCGGATCCGAAATGCAACAATTTTATATTCATTTATAATAGTATTAATTGCTTTAAAAATCATGGAAGTAGTGTGTGGTGGTCAAAATCTTAAAACTAATAATTCTTTTTTGTATTTCTCAATTTTCAGAAATCCAATATGTGATAATACAAATATAAAGTAAGTTATTACGTAATGACCATATATCACTAGTTAAAGAAATATTAAATTTTATTTGTATTAATTTTAAAATTAATTCTTGTTTAAATTGTGAAAATTTAGATAGTTTTACCTTTAACAGTATGTCAATATATTTTTTCATATTTGGGTTGCAAGCACTTGTGCATATACTTTTCAAAATTACAGTCTTTCGCCATGGGAAAATGGCTTTCCAAGTGAATTATATATTTTACTAGTCATTCTCGATTTAGTCTTTGATCGTTTTGAAAAACTTTTAGCCCTAGACAGCCTAAAAATGTTAATTCAGTTTGAGTTGAGGATAATTTCTATCTCTTATATTTTTCCACGTGCCGTTGGAGGTGTCCGGTACTTTTAGAATTTTCACAAATATTATCTTTGTTATATTTTTTTTATAAGTAATATGTTCTTGACAGTTGACTAATTTAATTTTAAAAAGTTTTTATACACCACTAGAGCGCTGTCTAGTGGGATGGTTAGAACTAGGTGTAGTAGATATTCGGGGTAGATTGTGATTATGGTATTTCAAAACTATTATCAATATGTGTATATGGTATAGCCAGTATGGGAGTATTGAAATAATGTTTTCATATCCCTTCACTACCAAAATTAGAAAAATTTTGTGACATAATAATTAAGTTATAAAATAATAATATTAATATATAAATTATAAATAAAAAATAATAATAATAATATAATTATGTCAGTATTATACCATCACTTGTTATACAGAAGAGAGAGAGTAGAGATGAGATGTGTAAAAGAAAGGGGGGATGGGTATTTATAGTTTTTATTTATTAAATTAATTTTTTTTAAAAACGGTGGGGCAGGCAACCAACCGTTACCCGATCACATGACTCTCAAAGATAAAAAAAAGCCACAGCGTGATTGGGACATACATAACACGGTCCAATACTATTCATTACAGTTTGTGCCCAGCATGGCCCTTGATGGGCTGAGCGGTGCCATGCCATAGGCAGCACAGCCTAGTTAACACTTTTATGGTTATTTTTTCTCTTGGGTTAAATGCTCAATTTTTTTTATCCTCCTGTTGTCAAGTGGCTGTGTGTAATTCGTGAGTGAGCTGGCTCTGTTAATTGACTGTATAATTGTGGTGCCACTTTGGCAGCTGTTAGTAATTTTGTCTTTTACTAAAGAAAAGTTGCGCAATTTAGTCAATCTTCCTTGTACAAATGCCTTTCGTTGCCTCTTCGTCACTGTTTCACTTAATTTTGTGAACAATTCTGTTTCTTCTTTGCAGTATGGAATACTATATGCAAAAGACATTCTACAAGACAGCTTCTTTGATTTCAAATAGCTGCAAGGCAATTGCCCTTCTCGCAGGGCAAACTGCAGAAGTGGCAACGTTGGCTTATGATTACGGAAAAAATCTGGTGTGCAATTTTCTTCAGACTTGCATTTCAGACGTTTGCATAAAACACAATATATAAATAAGGTTGACTATGCTATAGCTTGAGTTCCACCCCTTGATCCTGGCTACCTGTCAAAAACACATTTTATTAGTGTTGACTGGAGATTAGTTAATTTGTATAATGTGCTTAATTTGTTTGGAAAACTATGTTCGTTATATATGTTGTTCATAAATTATAGGTATTACATGGTTCGGGATGCTTTTACTAATAACTCATTGTGTAGTAGTGATGCTATACCAAAAAATGTTGGCTGTGGAGTGGCGTTGAAATTGTCACGATCCGGGTGCTACTACCTCAACACTAGATTATGACATTGCAAGTCATCTTTCTAATCTACTCAACGTATTTGTCTTGGGCTTTGATAGAAAATTTTGACTTGGGTCTGCTTTGTGACCCCTTTACTGTTTAGTTATGATTGTTAGCTGTTTGTCATCATGTTTCCCATATAATGTGATGTTTGATTAAACAGATATTAGATCTCTCTAGATCTCTAAATTGTGAATGTGACACACGTGTGTTTCATGGGAACTAATTGCACGTTAATGCTAGTTTTTCTTGTGGTTTATGGTCTTCATTAATGTAAAGTATGATGGGAGAGGATTTCTGAAGAGGGGAATTTAGATTCTTCTTTTTCTTTTTATTTTTTTTCCGGCGGTCGGAGAGCTTTAGAGTCATGTTAATAAGATAGTTGTTTTTTTTTCAATGTTGATTGATCTTGCTGATTGATTGTCATTTCTTTTCTTTGTATTAGGGATTGGCATACCAATTGATAGATGATGTTCTTGATTTCACGGGCACGTCGGCCTCGCTTGGCAAGGGTTCTTTGTCTGACATTAGCCATGTAATTTCCTCACCCTTGCTACAATAGTGTCAATTTATCATATCATAACTTGTCTACTTAGAAGAAATTGAATCTGATGCTTATTTTTGTTTTGATCAAGCAGCTTATATTCTTTGACATTATGTATGCCCAAGGCACTTCCTTGTGGGGATAAAACTCAACAACAAAACTGCCTTGGACATAACCAGGTTTATAGGAATAATCCCTTACCTACAATTGGAAATTTGACAATAACCATTACAGTACTGGGAAATTTTTGTTCTTGTAGAAGTCATAGAAAGGATGATCTGAACAGTGTAATTGCCTCACATTTCTTTCTGGCCAAATATAGCAAAATTTGTTATTATAATTAGTTTTACTGATAACAGTTACAAACTATTTTGTAAAATACTTATTGGAAGAACAAATGATGTCTTGTTTCATCGGCCACACCAGATTTTAATTATGTCTCCATTGGCGATGCCCCATCTGATCAGTTTGCCCTCTGTAGGTGACCTGTTGTGTATTGCCTGCCAACTTATAGAAGCAGTTTTATGGATAGTACTTGCCCCGACCAGTTTTCCTACTTTTCTAGGGATTTTTCTACTGACCTTAGCTTAGACAAGGAGCTTTCCCGCTCTGTAATTAAAAATGCTTATAGATATTATGAACTAGAAGGACCTTTGATTGACAAGCTGTCCATTGAGCACCTATCGGAATTCTCATAAAAGCATCCTTAACTAATTGAGTGCGAAACTGAAATTCTCAGTAAGGGCGCCAATTTATAGAAGCAGTTTTATGGATATTATAGATATTATGAACTGAAAGGGCCTTCAATTGACAAATTGTCTATTGAGCACCTATCCGAATTCTCATAAAAGCATCCTTCAACTAGTCGAGTGCGAATTCTCAGTAAGGGGCACTAGCACGCAACCCTTTTCTCTCTTGTTGCGACCCATGAAGTTAAACAATTTGTCAATCGTGAGCCGGAAAGTAAATTTAAAGTGAGTTGGTGTGCTCGTATCAATTAACTTGTTGATGAGCCAGGAACCATAATTATTCATATTCAACTTAATCCAATGTTCTGGGTGGTTGCTATGTGCTGTTTTCTAGTACATAAGACAATTGCACGGTAGATAAAAGTCATGAATCGGACTTGAAATAATTGGAGATGAGGGAGCTTCAGTGGGGCTTCCTGTGACATTTTGCATTCATGTATATATCTATTTTTTCCTTTTCTTAAATAATATTTCACTAGAAGAGCTTATCTCCTCATAGTATTTGTTTTGTTCTTTTCTATTAATAAAATTTGTTCTCCTACCTGATAGAATAACTTTGAGAATCAAATTTCCATCAAGTCTGATGGGGACTCAAGCAGTTGCACAATAGCTAGGCCACCCTTTCATTTTGGGATAATTTTGACTTAATCTTAGGCTGATATGGCTGTGCTTTTTCCATCCTCCACAAAGTTCTCTTTTATATAGGTCTGCCTGATGCCATTCAATCCCGGTAAATATCTTATTTGCGCTGCTAGCATATTGTCTTTTTTGCCTTCTTTTACTTTTAGTTATAATAAATTTTGCATAGGTCTGACATGCTAAAACTTCCAGCCTCCTTCTATTATTTGGGTCAACTAATCTGTGAATGTATGTTAAATTATTGCAGTTTTTCTATGATTAGGTGACCATGCAGATTTTTGCTTGACCGATATGCATATGTAGCCTGTCAAGCTTTAGTTCATCTTAAGCCATTCAGGGTTATTTTGCACTCTTTTCTGCAGGGAATTGTAACGGCTCCTATACTTTTTGCCATGGAAGAGTTCCCTCAATTGGTGGAAGTTGTGGAACGAGGCTTGGATGACCCTACAAACGTAGACCTTGTGAGTTCCCTCATCAACTCACATAGCTCTTTATCTTCTCTTGTGCCTCTGAAACTTGAATTTGGTTGCCAATGGTCTGCGCTTTAGTGCATCTTAGTTAATGAACTCAACAGATCCCCTCCCCTATCTTGAAAAGGATGGAGAATAACAAAAAGAGAAACAACAAGATGGATGAAAGTATGGATATTGGTTGCGGCGGTATTGTTGATGCGTATTAATATCGGCTAATATTGGACGTAATTTTTTTAAAATCATATTCTGAGGGGCAACATGTCGCAATATAGAAAATATTGATATTGGTTGGCCCGACACTAATATATTTCAGCCATTGTTTTATATATTGGTTGGTATTTCATTTCATGACACATGATTACAAAAAGTTGACGAAACATTGTGCCTTGTGGGTAGTGTTGTTTAAATGGGAGATCTTTTGGAGTACAAAGTTCCCAAAATATCAAGGCCTCCAAGTTGGAAGAACTTTTCTATATTCGAAAACTCCCTCCACACATTTGCTAATGGCATCATAATAGAGAGAGAGCTGATAAGGTCCTTCTAATGGGGAAGCTTTTACATCCATCCAATGGTTTGTGTTGAAAGTTGAATGGATGGATTGTGGAGATCGATTATCAATTTAATTTGCTTGATTCAATATACACTATTATCCACCCAATTTCTAATCATAGTCGTTGGGTGTATGTGGGAGCCTCTCCACTCTGTAACAACTCTCTATAATAGAAAACTCAGCTGTCACATTCAACTTCCACATTGATTTCCTAGGAAATACGAGTAGTTTCGGCTTCATCACCATTTTATCCCTCCCCTTCAGCCAACTCTTTATTATTTGTTTTTTTTTTTCTTAAAGTGAACTTGCATCTATCATATTCATAGAATTTGGAATAATATTTGTAAAATGCAAAGTTAAAAAATGTATTTACCCCTTTAATGTTAAGAAATTAGATTTAACATAAAATGTGCAACTTATGAAAAAGGTATAAAAGTACAAAATTCTGACGTCGTCTTTTAAAATCATTGTTCCAATTTTTATCAACTTGATGAATATAAATATACAAGAAAAGTTGGATAAATGGGTGGGATTTGGTGGGATTAAAAAAGTATTTTCCAAAAGGAAATGATGTCCAAAAAGTTCCAATCCTTGTGAATATGCTTCTGTAAATAAACACCATTACCCATTAAAGAAGGATTAGAGCCCCATGTGAGAAGAGACAATAGATGTTGCAGCTTTAATAACTCCCCGAAATCTCCATGAACCGGTCACATATGGCCACAAAGGTTTACCTTAATAGCGTTATCGTGGATCGTAAAGTCACCCTAGATTGTTTAGATACTTGTAAGTGGAGTGATCATGGATACAAATGTCGGTAATGGTTGTGGTCGTATTAGTATCGGATATAGTAACATATTGGTATTCGATATATTGGGCAAAATATTTTTTTTGAAAATCATAACTTTTAGGATCATACTGGCCGATATATTGGTTGTATTGGTCGATATGAAAACATGTTGCGATATTATCGCAGTATCGAAAAATATTTATATCGGGAGACTCAATTTCGATACATATTGACCGATATTTACGTCAATGGGTGATTGTTCAAGAAATATTAATAAGAATCAGTGGTTACTCTAATAGCACTATCGTGGATTGAAAAGTCCGCCCCCTAGATAGGCATTATAATGATTATTTCCCAGAATCCTATATAACCAAGAAAATTCAAACACAAGTTGTTCTTCATAAGCTTTTCTAATTGCTTAGCAACCGGGAGGGATAGAAGACACTGACAAAGTAGGCAGGCAGACTAGCAAGGGTATTCTTTTACGTAAGAGGGCTTCTTTCAAGGGTGAAAAACAGCCTATACTCTTCACAATTTTAATCATTTATTTAAATATAGATGGTTATAATTTGACTATTTTCTAATAATTAAGATATTCATAATATTTTTAAAAGTGGTTAAATTTGAATCGCCCCATTTTAAAATATTTTCAAGAGTGCTGCATAACATTTCCCGTCCTGGAAATCCCGAGTGCGCAGTTGATATGCTTAATGCGGTATATGTGCCTTGTTATATCGTGCGAATGTAACATGTTTGTCAAACTGGTTGTGCGGGTCTGGTCAGGTCGTGTCGTGCTGTTTGGTTTTTTATTGGGCTTATCGATAAGATTATTGATCAGTGTTTGCGATGGTGCTTACCCTTATATCGACACGACATGGCACGCCTGCACGAATCAACACCCCTACGAAAACGTGTTAACATGTTCTTGTCTCTCGGCGTGATCGACAGGCTCTCGAGTACCTCGGAAGAAGTCGCGGAATACAGAGGGCAAAGGAGCTTGCAGCGAAGCACGCAAACCTCGCCTCCGAAGCGATCGATTCTCTTCCCGAAAGCGACGACAATGATGTTCGTAGATCAAGGCGCGCTCTCTCAGATCTTACCCAGAGGGTATTAACAAGAACCAAGTGACCGACGGCGACTATAGATCCTCGATCCTAGTATGATTCCGGCAAACCCTTTTTTTATTAATTATAAATAATTGTGGGTCTCATTTATTGAGCAATACCTTAGCCTGAAAATGGGGAAATTTCCATTCATTATTTATCACGCTCATATATTCTCCTTAGCCACTCTTATTTTATTATTTTGTACGACATAGAAAACAGCTTTGGGTAGATTCATCAAATCAAAATCATATAAATAAAGTGACCCCCACGTTGGCTAGCCGTTTCCCTTTACTTTTTCATGCCCTATATATCTGCGCGCCTGTGCCGAGGCTTGTCTTGATGAATAAATACGACGTCGTATTATCTTTTATAGTAATTTGGCACTGTGGTTGGTATTAGATAATTCAATAATGAACCGTTTTTATTTAAGTTATAATTTTGAAAGTAAATTCTATATAATTTTTTTATGATTAAATTTAAATAAATATTATTTATATTTAATGTTGTTCTTTTTGGATAAGTAAAATATAAATATTTTAAATATGGGTGCTTTGTTTAATTATATTTTAAATATGTACTAATAAGTTTTTTAAAAAATAGAAACGTAAAAATGTAAATTTTAATAACTTCTAAAATTAAAAACAAAAATTGCAGTGACACCCGCATACTTTGCATAAAATTAATGTAAGGGTACTTACATTTGTTGCGTTTGGATCCGTGGTTTCCAAACAATACGAATATTTGAGATTTAGGGATGCAGAGAGAAAGAGGTTAAGACCGAATTTTTACGTGGAAAGCCTTCCCGTGAATGTGAAGGAAAAACCACGAGGCTCTGAGCCTTTTGAAAGTTTGGGCCGTGCTTTTATGGGCCCTTGCATTTGGGCCCAACAGTTATGATTAATGCTACAGCTAAATAAGAATAATAATAATAATAATAATAATTGTAAAGCAATTGATTTATTGAAAAAATTAAGTGTGGGTGCCAAAGTGTTATTTTTTAATTTTTTCTATTTTCTTAAATTGTACATGTATTTGTCAGCAATAACTGTGTTAGATATTCTCTATAATTTTTAAAAATAGAGTAAATAATTATAATCTTAAAATTAATAATTATTTATTAATTAGATATAAAAAATTGAACAAGACTGAACCTATCAAGTAAAATATTTTAGATTATTTTGGTTAGATAAAGGTGAGATGATATAATTTTATTAATTTATTTTTTTAAAAAATAATAAAATAATTATTTAAAAATTTTAAAAGTTAATATTTTAATAAAGAGTTTTTTTTTTTAAAACATCTAATAAAAATTTAAAAATCATATCATATTAGATTTTGTATATGAAAACATGTAAACTTTATATTATACTACTTATATATATATATATCATACTTAACTTTATTGTTTCTCATAAAATTATAATTCTTTATAAAATCTAAATAATAAAATTTAAATTCTAACCAAATCTAATTCTAATAGAAGTATAATTAAACTTATATTTTTAAGTTTCAAACCCAATTCTATGGTCCAAACAAACCCCTATAAAATTTTGTTATGTTATTTTTGAATATTAGTTTTTTAATATTCATAATAGTTGAGTTTATTTAAATATAATAAAAAGAAAGTCGATTGAACTAGGTGAAGACATCGAGCTCAAAACAAGAAAGAGATACATTTGTCTATTAACCTAAAACATATAATCAATCAAGAATTATACTTCTCCCAATCGTATTTTTGACATTTCACCTATAAATACGGCATTAACAATCAATTAAATAGGCCGGAGAAAATTTATTAAAAATGAAAAAAAATTCTCATTGCTTGAGAAATTTTTACCTTGTTAAAATTTATATATAGAGTTAAATATATTTTCACATCCACAAGAGAGAGAGGCATTCATTTTTACTCAAGATCTAGTTACCATATTATTGGAGTCCGGTGCCCCCATTGCAAGTGGCTAATTTTCAGATGAAGTCCATTATCTCCACTTATTGACTAAGAAATAACTCAGCATTTTAGGTCACAAGAGACAATTCTGCCACATGCCATCTCATTTCTGTTGAGTTATTTTGACGAATTTGTTGGTTTTTTACCGGACAGAATGATAAATAGTGAAAGAAAAGAGGAGGAAGAAATACACACAGATTTACGTGGAAACCCTAGAACCAAGGGAAAAATCACGGGAGTAGAGTCGACAGCAAATCCACTATGTGAAAATAGGTTACAAACTTCCAAGATGGAATATTTGCTACATACCCGAGAATAACAAAGAAAAATCTCACCGGAGTAAACGGGAAACACTCCACTCTTTTACTCTCTGTTTTTCTTTCTTCTTCTTCTCACTGGTGATACACTCCTCTCTTATTCCTTCACAACTCTTTTGCTCAACACTCACTCGCTACTGCTGCCTCTCCCCACCTCCTGCATGCCCAGCATGCATATATATGGTGGTCTTTTCGGAAGCTTTCAACTAATAGGCAGGTTAAGTGTGGTCCAATGCCTGCCACCAACTCTGCAACCTGTAACCTACCACCTGCTCTGTCCACCAACTCTACAACCTGCCACCTGCACAGACGGTGCATGCGCAGCAGGTCTGCCACATGCTCTGCAGTCCAACAACTCGTTGCCAGCTGTCCACGACGTCCAGAGTCGTTACTACAACTAAGTCCCTTGGCCGTCTGTGTCCATTGATTATCACAAGAGTCCTCCGGTGTTCTTTGGTTGATTTCATACCAATAATATCAACTGGTAAATACTTCTTTCTAGTCTGGCCAACATGTTAACCGGTAACCCAAGGTGCTCCAGTATTTTATACTCTAAAAATACTATCAGGAAATCCTCTCATGATTTTCTTTCCAACCTTAGCCGGTCAACCTGCTCTGTTGACCAGATCCGGTAAACCTTCTGTTGACCGTCTCCAGCTACTTCCGAAGAACTTGACCGTTCTCCGCCTTTCAACTATCCGGAGAACTTGATCGTTCTTCACCTTCCGGTCAACTCTCCTTGTTGACCGTCCTGGACAGCCATCCGGAGAATTTGACCGTTCTCCGCCATCCGGTCAACCTTTCTTGTTGACCGTCTCCATGCTACCCGTCCGCTGTCCAGCAACACTCCTGTAGCCCTCCGACGGTCAACCTCCTGTTAACCACATCCAACTGACTGTCCGTCAGTCAATCACCATTGACCGCCTTTGCCTTCCAACCGGTCAACATCTGTTGACCGGTTAAAGCACCCCGGTGACAAACAGTTTGTTGAAATCACTCACAAGGGAGTGATCATATTCCAACACCTGTCTCTTTGTCAGTGTTTAAAACAAAAGTTTTAGGGTTATATTCAAAAATCGATACTTTTTAATCGTTTTATCCAATTTAAATTTAAATTAATATACATATCAAATGATTTTTAATAGTCAGATTTCTTCACTTTATTATCTGTAATGTACAGACCAAGTAAAAACATACGAATTTGGATCCCGAATCAAGTAGCTATCACTCCATATACCTCCACCCAGATACATATCACAAATAATTTATTCTTTTTTTATTTATTTTTATGAAGTTTGTTCTTCAGCATGAAAAAAAAAACCATATAATGCAAAAATTATATATTGAATATAACAAATGAGGAGATAAAAAAGAGTCCACTCTATCCATTTACATATTCCGGAATAATCAATACGAAGAAATATAAAAACTAAAAATAAAAGAGAAGAAAAAAGAAATTAAAGAGGGAAAAAATAAAATAGATCAAAAAAATAAGAAAAAGAAAGTAGATGTGTCAATTTATCTTCCGTGGAGCAAAAGGCCTCAGACTTGCTGAGAGGCACAGCTAACAGCAGCAGGCAAAGGAATTGCCAGGTAAGTTGGGTTATCATCGCCGGCCATGATCACCGCGATGTTCTGCT
>JAOVVI020015823.1:0-11066 GCA_028571085.2 Nepenthes alata
TTCGGGACATCAACAAAAGCCATACAGCCAAATGTCCGAAGATGGTTATAGGAAGGCTCCCTTCCAGCCTATATCTTCTCTAAGACTTCACCATTTAAGGGCGTACTAGGTAACATATTAATAACATAGGTCGTTGTCTTTAAGGCTTCAGTTTAAAAATGTCCTGGGAGCTTTGCTTCGAAAAGGATGCACCTGACCCTCTCCATCAATATGCGGTTCATCCACTTGGCCACACGATTTAATTGCGGCACCTTTGGTGGCGTTCTTTGATGCCGGATGCCATGATACCTATAGTAGGCATGAAATGCTCCAATATATTCACTACCATTATTACTCCGAATGGCCTTTAGTTTCTTCCCCATCTCACATTCAACTAGAGTATGGAATTGCTCAAATATTTCAGAGACCTGATCCATAGATTTATGTGGGAATACCTACAACTTCTTCGAACAATTATCAATATACGAGACGAAGTATTGAGCTCTTCCAAAGGACTTCTCCTTGAACGGTTCACAGATATCGGTGTGAACAAACTCATGTAACTCGGACCTTTTTGAAGGATGAGTCTCCTCGGAAAGAGACTCTCCTCTGCTTCTCTGCCATGCAGTGAGAGAAAGTCTTCAGTCCGTCGTCGTTTATTTCTAAGATGAGACCCTTCCTAACCAGGTGACTCATTCCTCTCTCACTCATGAGGCCCAACCTCCAGTGCCACAAGTTTGAGAACTTCTTACTGCCAGCAACGTTGACATCTCCTACCTCAGCAGAGGCTTGAAACACATAAAGACAAGACGTCTTTTTCCGTCGGGCAACTACCAGGGACCCTCTGGTTAGTTTATAAGCCCCATTACCGAAGACATTGCAAAAGCCAACGTTATCAAGTCTTCCTATTGAGATAATGTTCATCCGTATGTCAGGAACATATCGTACGTCTCTTAACAATAGTTGCATTCCATGTGGTTATGAGAGACACGTCACCACAGCCAACAACTCTGGATGTCTCAATATTACCCATCTTTAATACTCTAAAATCACCTGGAGTATAGGATATAAAGAGTTCCCGTCGAGAGGTGACGTGGATGGATGTATCAGAATCTACAACCCGATCGGTCTCCTGCTCGGCCAAGTTTACAACTTCATTCGCTTCACAAGTAAAAAGGAGATCACCTCCTGTAACTATAGAGATCGATGACTTTTTCTCACCTCGTCCCTTTTCACCTTTCTCTTTTTTTTGTGTTTTTACGCTTTCATTTATAGCAATACTTTTTAATGTATCATTTCTTTCCACAGTAATGACACTCCATGTTTTGGAACTTTGACTGAGACTTACTTCAGCCATTTGTCCAAACCTTTTCCCCCGGCCTTTACTCTTTCCCATGACTCTGTCACGAGTACCTTGGAGTGCTGATAGGTTAAAGTCCTTTGAGAACGCTATCTCATCTTTTCATTCAGCACAGCTCCTTTGGCCATCTCCAGCGTCACGATGCCATTAGGAGCGGTGTTGATAATGGTGATTCTCATCATCTCCCATGAGTCTAGTAGGGTTCCCATGAGTCATAGACCTAGTACTTCGTCCTCAAACTTAATACCCATGCCACTTAATTGGTTTACACATCCTTGAAATTTGTTTAGGTGATTTGCAATAGACGAGCTATCCTTGTATAGAATTGGCATGAACCTCATCAGGTAATGAATCTTATTGTTGCCAGTTTTGGAGGCATAGAGTATCTCCAACTTCTCCCACAATGCCCTGGCATTCGTCTCACTTCTAATGTGGTTATACACATTATCATCTACAAATTGCCGTATATAACCGCACACATGTATGTTCTTCAACATCCGTTCCTCTTCTGATTTCACCTCAGCCTTTTGAGTGGAGAAGATCGGAAGATGCATAGATTTGACAAGCAGCAGGTTGGACATCTTGTTATACCAAGTGTCATAGTTGGTATCGTTTAAGTAAATCATCTTCCTTCCAACCTCCATCAGCAGCATTCAATGAAATCACCGGTCAAAGAACATGTATCTTATACTATTTGTTGGAGCACAATGGGTCGGACAGACAGGAAGTCACCACACGACACACAAACATTGAGCAAACAAAACAGCAATCAAGAGGAACAAGATAGACGAGAAACACAGCAAAACTTTTATGTGAAAAATTATTCTATACTAAGAAAAAAATTACGGGATACTTAATCCACAAATAAATTCACTATATTAAATTGGTTACAGAAATCATACGACTATACAAGCCCCTTGAGGCAAAGATGAAGAATAGAGCATAAGAATACACTCTGTTTTTACTCACTGCTCTTCTTCTTTTCACTCTTCCCCCCTTACAAATTTTCACACTCACATTCTCATTTTCGTTTATACACACAGCACACAATACAATATATATATATGTAGGTTGTTGAAAGTAATGGCTAAGCCAACGTGGAAGTCAGATGTACAGACAGCTGCCTAATGCGTATACACACTTGCAACAGCTCTGCACCGACACTCCCCTACAAACTATCATGCCGTGCAGAAAAGAATCTGCAAATCGTGTTCTACAAAAATGGCTCTGCTGAGATTGTGCATTCTCAGTTAATCTTCTGACGTGCGCTTACTTCAAGTCGGTACTCGGACCTTTATGATACCTCGAGGTATAGCCCATGAACCTCAGACCTCAGCCGATGACCTCGGGCATTATTCATAGTCCTCGTCATTGGTTGATATCCTCGGAACTATACTGCACAAGTCCTCGTACAATAATGACCCAGTCAATTTTCAGAATCCTTGGATGGTAAGCTTACAAATCCGTCAACAACATCTGCACAAAAGTCTGCTGCCATTTTCTCACAAGAGAGTGATTCCAACACTTAGAATATGGAAAAACTGAACAAAAGTGCCATTTAATTATTTTTCAGGCTATTTTACAAGACCAAACGGTAATTCATCGCTAATATGATTTATTACACAATCATACCGTGTTCATGTGCAGTAGTTTTTTGCAGGCGGTGCAAAGGTTATCACAGATATTGCGACTGTGCAATCTGTAATATTAAGCTCTCAGCTGAAAGAACTGTTGCACGAATTCAGTTTGCAAGACACTTATGGGGGGCTGTACAAACCAATGAAACTTGTCTACAACCCCACAGAGGCTATCTTCGTCATCAGACTGGTACATAAAAATAGGAACACATTCAATTTCTATTACAGGTTTACATGTTATAAATTCCCCTACGAGAAAGTCAAATTCCTCCTGCAAGGAATTTGCATTGTTATAGGAAAAAACAATATAGAAGTACAGATAAAGTAAGTGCAAACCGTCCCAAAATGGGAAGACCTTTCCCCTTGGGGGGTAGAAAAATTATGATCGGGATAGCAAACCCAACGATTCGTTCTCTATTCAGTCAACAAATAGGAAACCTCAGCACAGCTTAAATGGTCGTAAACCTGCAGTCAGTGGGGGAAGTATGGGCTCAATATGAAAAAGCTAGTGCACCAAAGCCCGCCGTTATAAGGATTAAATATGTTCAATCTTATATACTATATTAGCTGTGCCTATCGTCAAAACTGTCACAACCTTACCGTTACAATAATACTCATCCTGTATAGCCAAATATGCAGTATTGAAAATCTCTTATATTTTGCTCACTCAACCAATTTACGATTTCTATGTGGCATATCAGCGCAATATATACAAAAAGAGCTGTTCATCATCAATCAACATAATAAAGTTTTCACTTTTAGGGCATTTATTTTCCACATTTCCAGCTGCTTAATTTTGTTGGTTACCTTGCTTCGATTTTTTAAACTATTCCATAATTCCAGCAACTTCAAATAGTTGTCCCACCTTACAGTCAGGGTCAGCATTCCAACATAAATTTTGATAGGTTGTATTCTAGCTTCCAGATTACGTTTCTTTTCTTCTACATTGCTGTAGAAGCCATCTCTGATTATGTTTTTATAATGGATGTAATGCATCAGCTTATCTAAATGGGCCAGTTACAGCCTATTTTACATTTACATTACATCATCTTAATAGAAGCAGCGGTGTTTCCTCCACAGCCACACAAAATCACTGCTGTTTTCCCGATGATATTCAGAGAACCTTCAGATCTGATTATTGCAACATGTTTTTTCCAGGTTTTTGGCTGACACCACTCATCAAAGTCGAATTAACTTTTTTTTTCCTATGACGAGGAATTTATTTGCAAAACTTGTAACCATTAGAGCTTTCACCTCAGGAGCTCGTGGATGTTGGAAGTTCTGAAGCCTGGGCTAAAGCACCTCCATGCACATGGTCACCCATTCCTCCTCCTGAGCTGAGAGGAGAGTCTTTGGAAGATTTGAGCACTGACGGAGGGTTTGTCTCTTTTGGTATTGCCCATACACTTCAAAACATTAATCTATGTACAAAGTTATTCTTGACGCCAGTCTGATAATTGGGCGGGTCGTCCCAAAAGAGGTATAATATTTGGATCATCGACCTTAAGACAAAATTTGACACGGGTTGTGACCTCAAGGGAAAAACCTACAGTCACTCTGTTCCTGTCCCTTTTTGTTGTCCCAGAATGCGTAATTTGGGCTTCACTCTAAAACGAGTTTTAATAATCGAGTGCTTGGGCTTAGCATGAGCAGAATGGCTATGGGCTTGACTTTGATTCAAGCTTGGCAGCACTACTTCAGCCTTCAAGAAAGCTTGACTCACACAAGCTTCGTTGATGTCGTATAATGTCTGATGTATAAGGTCGCAACCTCACAAGACAAAGATTTGCTCCCTTGAACTCAAGCTGGATTCCAGATCACAAAGACTGGAACCCAACTTGAGCATTTCATTAATGTCAAGCTTAAATTCCCAGCAGCTCTATTTGTTTGTAGACGATGTTTGGTAATGCTTTATATATTTTGTCCAACTTATTATTTACGTCTCCAAATCACCAACTAGTTTTGATGTCATTACTGCACGATGTACAGATATTTTTTCACATCATGTTGATCATAAGCGATTAGACAAGACTGTATGGAATCTATTGAATTTCCATGGCCATCTAAAATCTCACGTGAAGGTATGGCTTCTTCCTCCTAGTTCACATGCCTTTGAACACGAAGATCAATATTAAACGCAAAATAATGTCAGTTAAAATAGTGCACCAGGGGGTTCATACAAAGAAGGATGAGGAAGCGGTCGGAAGATTTCGTGAAGGTAAGAATTTTCGGGCTGAAACAATAAGGGCCGCTTGCAGTGTTATGATCAGCACATTTGAATCGAATTAGTTATTCACATGCACGTAAACAAACTTCAGGCTGCTTATACACAACCACACTAACTAATCATTTTTATTGACACAACTAGCAGGTCCTGCATGAAACCTGTTCATATGGACCGACTGAAAAATCCCAAGGTATGCCTTAATTTTATGGATCTCAGTCTTGCATAGTGACAAAAAAGCTGGAGAGGGGGCAGTTAATGTTTCTTAAAAGCATGACGGCAATGGAAGAACAAGACAAGATATGGTAGCACTGTGTGTTTCAGGTTGGTGAAATTCGCAATTTGTCCTTAGTATAAGGACTTTGATCATGGCACGCGTCAATAGGGTTAACATCAATAGAATTATTCTCGTAATTTTCTAATAATTATGGGTAATAATGATGTGACTATATATTTTAAAGACAGTGTTTATTATCATGGTTATATATATTTAACAATGTATTTACCCTTACAATTATTAAGATTTAATGATGGAACAAATATTATCGTTACGACTAGTCTACTATTAACGATAGAAAAAATAACATCTTTAAAAACTCTTCATGACAAAAAAATAATAACGAAAATTTCCTAGCAGTAGAAAATCATGCTTTTGATGACCAGAACACCTTTACGTGTATGGCGCACTAAGCCTACGTTCATAGACCATTTATCCATCAATTTTTGACAAAGTAATGATCCAATGAGGCATCATTTGTCACTAAACCTACATTTGTAGACCATTTGTTATATCTATTCTGTTGCAATTTTTGCAATCCATGATTATTTTTGCGGTACAGGATGTTGGCGCACAAGGGAAATGGTCAGCTTTTCGAGATTGAAAACACTCAGAAGAAGCTGTAATGTTTTCAGAAGGAAGATCAAGAGAAGCTGCTACCGGATAACAATCCATAGATTCTGCCGCTCTCATGGTCGATGGTTCGCCATCCCCAAATTCTCATGTGCAAGATACGAAAAACTAGACTAGTTCCTCTACGCCAACATATTTGCCATGGTGGTAAAACTGAAAAACAATAACTCTTAGATTCTCACCTACCAGACGTCAAAAGGCTGGCATCTTCATTATCCGCGTCTTGTTGCGTTTCTAAACTTAATAATCCTTTTAAACGAAAGTTGCAATGGTAAGACATGTCCCACTGGATACGACACATATTTTATTTACTTTGAGAAATGCCTTACACCACCCGCTACGCCGATCACATGTGCCTGGTTTGCCTGCCTAGCCCATTACAAGGGTAACGCATATTTGTGATATTTCCATTTGGTAAACTTATTATACTTGATTGCTAATTTTATTTTCTATAAAAATTATGGATTCAAATCTTTGCAGATATTATCTTTTGGTTTTTTTGAAGTAATTTTCAACTAAATATTTATATTACTCTACAATTTTATAGCTGTCAAAGTGACTTGATGCGTCCTGAATCCGAGTCTTGGATAAATTTGAGTTCAGCTGCTCCTTGGGCTCATGCTGACGTCAAGTCCAGTATCCGTCCTATGTAGCTTGGATCCTACACAGTACAATAAAAGACGAGAAGTCAAAGAAAAACAGCGGGACTCGTTCCCTAATTTATCCTCCGACGTTCAAATCAATAATCTTCCTTCAAAGATGAAGAAGGTAAAAGCAGAGTATGATAGAGTTGAAGTTGGGAAGGAAATTTATGAGTCTAGTTTGGAGGTGCACTCGGTGTGGAGTTGCTTTAGATCGTAGTGCGCTCGTGGAGAGTGAATTTTTAGACCACTAGGTTCGCCAGGAATGAGTAGTGAGAAAGAAAATAGCAACTAGTTGCTTGAAGGATGGATTGCTTGCGTGAATTTGAGTACTGGAGGGAGCGTGTCTTTGGAGTATGTTCCTAGGGCTTTCTACAGCTGTCGGACCTCGCCACCTTCCTTAGACGGCAAGGTGGGTTGTCAGCCATCTGAGAGGATCTTATCTATCCATCAAGAAGATGCAGGTGCCATTTAGAGTTAAAATGGTCGAGAGGGAAGATTTCTTCATTCATGAAGATGTCCCATGCCATAAATGCTGAAACTTCCATTCTGAGTCATGTACTGATTTCATACCTTCTCTTCCAGGATGTGCACTGATTTGGAGGCTTCTGAGTCAAAAGGGATTGCCATCTAGGGAGATTCTAAACCTCACGACCAATTAGGGTAGATGATCGTTGTACGCGGGAAAGGGCTCGTGGGCTGCTCCTGACTTGGGTCGCACCTAGCTACCTAAAGACCCTCTCTTGTTAACTGGGGCATTGACCGTCTTTGGGTTTCTTCTAGGTTGATCATCTCCCTGGGCCAACCCACTTCAACCGTCCCCATTACTTGCCCCATGCTGGTGGTCTAAATCTTTGGCCTCTAGCATATTCACGATGGGACATGATGGATCGTATTGTCTTCTCAGGTTTAACCCAAATTTGCTTTTTCATTGTTCTCAGCGTGACTCCTCTATTTTTTGATTTTTTGTAGATTCGCCAAGTTGGCTGTCCTTTGGCATTTGCCATTCTGCTTGCTTCCCTAGGTGCTATAAATCGGGAGCCTACAGTGTTTCTTCACATCATCCCCTCGTTATCGGTGAAATGGTACGGGAGGTTGACATTGTTGCGAGGCTTGTAGCTCCGGCCGCTGGTTCTGAGTTTAGGCCATTCACGTTCTCTACTATCTCGAGTCATGGTGCCTGGTTTGCTTTGATCGCTCCTTTTTATACAGGTGGCCGCTTCAATCACCCCTTTTTTGCAGGTGGTTGCCGATAAGATTTGAATCTGCATTCGAATCTCGACCTTTCACTCAAGAGTTTGCTCAAATGGAGAATGGCCTTAAGGTCGGGCCACTTTCTTATATATTTCTCCCTTCTCTTTTTCCATTACTATTGTTTCATTGTATATTTGTCTCTGAAGGCTGTGTAACTTGTAAGGAGAAGGTTAATGAGAAAACCTACAACTGTATATGCGAACAATTCCTCTGTTGCCTCTCTATCTTTTATTGTTGTGCATACATTATTATTATTATTATTATTATTGTGCTCCGAAATGGCCAAGGAGTTGTGGGTCCCGGACGGGTTGCTTGATAGATGGAACAGACGAAATCTTGTAGCGAAAATGGCCTGGTCAAATAAAGCAGGGAATAGTTGACCGACTTTGTTGACCAAATTACTTGAATTTGGATAGCAGGGAGAAGCCAAAATGTCAGTTGATTGGCTACGTTGACCAACTGCTGGAATCCAGAGAACGGGGTAGGACTGGAATGTCAGTTGACCGACTTCGTTGACCGAATGGCTAGAATCTAGGGAATAAACCGGGCGGTCTTAATGTACTATTTAATTCTGTCGTCAGCTGGGCACTCAAGGGATTGCTTAGCCGCCAGGTAGCCCTTCTCAAAAGCGGGTTGCACCAGCTCTACCTTTTTCCTCATCCTCCACTGCCACCAATCATCGCATGGCCGAGCTCCTAGAGGGTATTGGCGAGCAGTCTTTGGTTGAGACTCCTATCATTGTTTTGGATTTGGGCTCTACGGGAGTTTCCACCAGGGAGCCTATCGTCGAGCCACCGTTGTCAGGTGCAACTGTGGCACTAGCCATGTTGGCGTAGGGAGAGCCGGAGGGGACAACAGCCAGACGAATGGTGGAGTCGTTTGTTAAGCAGCCGACAGAACCGGTTGCTGGAGAGCAGGAGGAGTTAACAGTAGCACCGTCGGTAGGGCCAATGAATGCTGGCAAGATCAATTTTTCTGCCACCTTTCCCCCTACAGTGACGGGCCTCTTGGATGCCGCCTATGTGCAGGTCCCTGTAGAGGAACTTTGTGTCGCTGAGGAAATGGCAGCCATGGCGGAGTTGGTCCTGGAAGCTGCCACCCTAAGCCTTGCAGTTGGCACATCGGAGGACCTTCCATGTTAGATCCCTATGGCCACTAATCCGGTCGGGAATAAGAAGTGCAAATTCATCATGGTATGCCTTCGAAGGAGACTTCCTCTTTCCTTTCTATTCCACCGGTATGGTTTGACCTTTCTTCTCTTTTGGTTTTTTGGAATTGCAAGACTAGAAGATTGTAGGCACCATGATAAAGGGCCTGATCCAGTGGGTCGCGATGATTGATGGGCGGGAGGAGAAAATTATTCGGCTAGAGGAGTTCCTGAGCCACTTGAGTGCTGCTGCTGCTCAGGTCTGGCAAGATCGCGAGGAGGTTGCTACCCTCAGGTCAGAGTTGGCTGATCTGAAGTAGAGGTTAAGGAGGCTGGAGACTCAAGCCATTAATTTCAAGAAGCTAGCGGACAAACCTCGAATAAAGAATGCCAAGCTTGATGGCGAGATGACCACTCATTTGCATCCAAAGGAGGGTAAGCCAGGCGTTCACTTCTACAAACGAATTGTCACTATGATGGTCCCCAACTTTCCAGTTGGCATCCTTGACCCCATGAATCACATGCCTCTTGAGCGCGACCACTTGATCAACTTCTCCCAAGGCGGAGGGGAGCCCTCCTCGCATCCTCCTAGAAGCCCCCTGCCCTAGCCAAGACAATTTTATTTTTTCAAATTTTGTTTCACCCCCCTATGTCATCCATTTGTACAGTAATATTCATTAATTAAAAGAAAATTATTTCATAAATGTGCTAATTTCTCTACTTATGTGCTATCTTGTTTTTTTGCGCTGGCTAGTTGGCTGGGCATGCTTACTTTTATATCCGAGACCCATATTGCATTTGGATCATCGCTTGGTGGGGCCGATCGTGACTTCATCTTTGATTGTCGCAAACTAACAATGCGCTGCCCCATGATGTGATGTGATATCTGTTATTATGGCACTGCAGGCGGATTTGACCGGGTGAGGGCACGCGTCACTTTACATAGAAGTGACGCGACTCTTCGATTTCTACTGTGATATCATTTTTGGCAAAGGTTTTTCCCATTAAAGAGTGGCATCTTCTGCAATTCAGTTCACCACTTGCCCTCACAATCCCCCTGTTTTCACCATGGTTGGCGAAGACATGATCAATCTTTAAACTTTGCTTGGTTTGGGACAGGAGGCGTCGTCATCTCCTTCGCCAAAACCCTCCTCCAAAGAGGGAAACAGCGACAGGAAGATGTAGACTGAGGACGACGATGAGGACTTTGCTGATGGGGTTGTCGTCGAGGAATGGCAGCATTAGGGCTTCCACAACTCAAACCCTGGGGTGTCTTAAGGGTGACTCCATGCCCTGAGTTTGTTGTTTCCTCTTGCTAGGTATGTCTATTTCGTTATGTGGTTGCACAGATAACTACTGGTCATCCCCCTTTGCTAACTCCTTTTTGTTTTGTCAGCCTATGAGGATACCTTACAAGTTGGATGAGTTTCTGTCTTCATAGGGAGACAAAATTGCCTGTATGATGTCGGCTCAAACTGAGCGTGTGGCAGAGGAGATGGAGCGCCGTGTTAATGTTGCGGTTGAAGATGCACTGTAGAGTCAAGCATGGGCTAACTACCTTGACTAGGCTCTATTGGAGTTTGACACTAGGTTGCAAGAAGTCTCTAAGGCTCACGCCTGGGCCATGGAGAGGATTGAGGTGCTTGAAGTCAAAATTGAGGACAAGGCTTCATCCTGAGGAGGTATCTTCTGGCCTATAGGAGTTGTTCCAAGTGGAAATCCATTTCTTAGTGGACCCCCATTTCCTTGTCGGCTTTTTGGATTCAAGGAATGCAGGAGCTTCTCATCGATCGGAGTTGATTGGATACCTGGTCCGGTGAAGCCAGAGGCTTGTGCCACGTCCTCCAAGGGATGCTCCATCTTAGGGCCTTTGAATGCCCCTAAAAGCATATCTATGCCTATGCCAAATCATAG
>JAOVVI020015824.1:0-11066 GCA_028571085.2 Nepenthes alata
CTGAATCATTTGTTTTGATTGTCCATCCTTTTGAGGATGATAAGTTATACTGAATTTTAGATTAGTTCTCAACTCTCGATGCAGATTTTTTCAAAATTTTAAGACAAACCTCAGGTCTCAATCTAATACTATTAAACTTGACACACCGTGCAATCTAACTACTTCATTAATATACAATCTTGTTAGCTGATCTCTAGAGAATGTCATCCGTATGGTTATGAAATGAGCTGACTTAGTAAGATGATCCAAAATTACTCAAACAGCATCATGATTCTTCGGCATTCTCGATAATTCCATTACAAGATCCATCATTATGTCTTCCCATTTCTAGCTTAGAGTTGGCATAGGTTGCAATAGGCTGGGTGGCTCCTTATACTTGGCCTCAACTATTGACATATTAAATATTTTTTCAACATAAGCCGCTATTTTCCTTTTTATGTTTGTCCATCAAAATATTTTTTTCAAGTCATGATATATCTTGTGTTAATCACCATGTGGATAATGTATTTCAATTGATGAGCCTCATTCATAATTTCTCCTTTCAATTTCCCAATATCCGGCACACATATTCATTTCTAAAACCTCAAATCTCCATCGCCCCGAACACAAAAATTAGCTCTAGAGTCTCTATTTAAATCTCTAACAATGTGCACCAAAAACGGATCATTCATTTGAGCACCTTTAATTTTCTTTAAAATTTCTGGCTACACTTAAAAATATGATAATATCATCCGCCTACCATGGGAGTGCCTTTTAATATCATATTGCTTCATACATTTCTGCATATCCATTTCTTTAGTCCTCAAATGTGCTACCAAGTTTGTCATTCAGTGACTTAAAGTATCTGCCACAACATTAGCCTTCCCAAGTTGGCACTGAATCTCACAATTATAATCTTTTAAGAAATCCATACATCTTCACTTCTCATATTCAATTCCTTTTGAGAGAACAAATACTTGAGGCTCTTGTGATCCAAATACACCAAAAACGTTCTCTCCAAAAAGATAATGTCTTCAAATTTTTAATACAAAGATCACCACCGCTAATTCCAAATCATGTGTCGGGTAATTCCTTTCATGTGACTTTAATTGCCTTGATCTATTTGCAATTACTTTTCCATACTACATTAGAACACACCCAAGTCTAATCTTAGACAAATCACAATATACCACAATTCAAAAATTGTCAAAATAGAGGAAGTTGTCAAATGATCTTTCAATTCTTGAAAACTCTTTTCACAGTCTTCTATCCAATCGAATTTAATTTCCTTCCTCATTAATCAGGTTAGCGGCATGATAATTCTAGAAAAATTCTCTACAAATCTTTGATAATAGCATACTATTCCCAAAAAACATCTGACTTCAATCACCATTATTGGTAGACTTCAACTGATCAACACTTCAGCTTTTTTAGGATCAACCGAAGTACTTCCCTTTGGAATCTCATGAACCAAAAATAGGACTTCGTCAAGCCAAAACTCAAATTTTATCAAATTAGCATATAAACTATTTTTCCAAAACATTTGGAATATAATCCTCAAATGCATCTCGTACTCTTCATAGCTCCTCAAGTATATATGAATGTCATTAATGAATATCACCACAAATTTATCAATGTATTCATCAAGTAATGTTGTAGAGCCATTAGTTAATCTAAAAGGTATAACCATATACAAATAATGTCCATACCTTGTTTGGAATGGCATCTTCACCACATCTTCCTTTTTAATCCTCAACTGAGGACAACCCAAATGAACATCCATCTTTAAAAATACTTGAACCCTTTGCAATTGATCAAACAAATAATTAATTCTTGGCAATGGGTATTTTGTCTTGATGGTGATCTTGTTCAACTTTCGGCAGTCTACGCATAGCTATATAAACCCATCATTTCTCACAAACAATACTGGAGCACCCTATGGGGACACACATTGCTAGATAAAACCATTCTCCAACAGCTCTTGTAATTGTTGATTCAATTCTTTGAATTCCAAAGGTGCCATTCTATAGGGAGTCTTTGACATAGGTACCACTCCAGGCATTGTGCCAATTTCAAAGTCAATCTTTCGGTTCGGCAGTAATCTAGGAAGATCTTCTAGAAAGACAACCTCAAACTCACATACCACTAGAATATCCTTCACTGAAACATTATGACTTCCAATAGTGTTTGCATATGCCAAATAGGTTTGACATCCACTTTTCATCAATTAACAAGCTTACAAAGCCAAAATCATGTATGGGGATTGTTTATACATTACTCCTTAAAATTATAAAATATAACTTCTTATGAAAACAATCTGCATTAATATGATAACTAGCTAACCAATTTATGCCATATTAAAATCATACAAAACTACTACTAAATCAAATTCATTGACGTAAACAACATACCTAGGGTATTTGTAATCAAACATGATCCCATAGGTATAGACACTATTAATGTAAAGTCCATGATCCACAGGGATGATAATAAATAATGAACAAACTTTAGTAAAACAAATGAGTGTGTTGACCCCAAATCTAAAAGTACATGTGGTGAAATTCCAAGCAAGGTAAGTTTACATTCCACCATCGTGGGTAATGCATCTGCATCTTAGGCCATCACCACAAATGCTCTTCCCGAAGCACTTGGCTTCTTGCCATTTACCTCAAAAGATGAGGGCAATCGTTGATCATACGGGTGACCTGACCACAATTGAAATAGGCTCTTAAGATATTGTAGCACAACCTCCGACCATGAGATTTTCCACAATGAGGATACACGAGTATTGATGGTTGATGGCCCAACACACCTTGGATTTTAACTCCTTTCTTTCCTTTTTCCATTGGCTTTAGTCTCTTACAAGATCCTCCTAACTCCAAACTTTGAACTAAACTTTCGCCTTCACGATTAGCAATCTTCCCTTAAAGAATTTCTATCTTTCTAGCTTTCATTCAAATAGGAGAGCTCAATCCAGCACATCTCTATAAGTCCTCAATTTCTGTGTCATAAGCTGCTTTTGTATGTTGTCATTAAGACTTTATAGAAATTTCTTCACCTTCCTCGCCTAACCATGGACCATGTGAGGGGCATATTGAGACAGCTCCTTGAACTTGGCATTATAGTCCACCACAATCCAGTTTCCTTGCCTCAAATGGGCGAATTCATCCTCCTTTTTTTCCTTGAAACATGTTAATTAATACTAGTCCATAAAGGCTTCCAAGAACATGTCTCAAGAGATTTCCTCATTCTCCAAGCCCATTACTCATTTCTTCATGGACCACCGATGATCCGCTTCTCTTTACAAATTGTATGAGGTGAATATTACCTTGTCTTCCTTCGGGCATCAAATTACAGCAAAACCTTTCTCAATCTATCGAATCTAAATCACAACGTTTGTGGGATTCAGGTGCCCATGAACTCTTGCACTGTTTTGTTCATCAAATCGATCATACGACATTGTTGTTTGGTTCATCAGGGTAGGATTTGGATGATATGATCGTTGCCATGGATTCCATAAAGTCCGCTATCCTGGATATTATATTCAAGCACTCTTCCTCTCGATCGTGGTCCAACGTTGCTTCCTTGTCCAGACGACAATTTTCAATCTTATAACAAAATAATCAATCACAAGAGATCTTCAAATCAAATATGACATTCTCCTTATGTCTTCTCTGATACCATTTTAACAATCACATCCCAAATCCTAATCCCATCATTAACAATTATCCAGTATTATTAATTAACCAATTAGCCAACTAATCAATATTGGACATACATTTCACGTTGATACTACAATCAACCAAAACAAGGTAACATAAACCATACACAAAATTCAAAATATGCCATGTCTCATGTGGCTCCAATGCTAGTCCAACCTTGACATTGGACCTTATGTAAAGAACTATATCTAAACCAACAAAATTAGAGTAAATTGCATCCACATAGAATTTAAGTAACCAACATTCATCCCATAACCTACAAATTGCCGTATGATTATCATACATATACTTGATGGATATACTGGAACTAGGCTGGCCCAAAGTCAACGAAGGCCCAAAACAGACGATCAACTCGTTAATAGCCCAGTTGGAGAACAGGCCCAAACACTGAAAGGTCGAGGGACGGTCAACGCTAGTGTTGACCGTTCAAACGGCTAACGCGCACATAGGTGGTCGACTCAAACATTGACTGTCTACGTATTGTAACGTTGAGCCCAATAGAGGTTTTTCCTACAGTAATAGGCCTAGCCCACTTGAGCCCGCGATCCATCAGATAGCAAGCAACGGCTCTCCCAACATCTTCCACGATTCCAGTTGGCTCCCAAAATGGACATTGATAAAATCGGCGCCCTTCATGTAAGGAAGGCGCCATATTTTTTTTAATTCCCTACCAACTGGGGCTTTCCAACGATAATATCCATGTAAGGAAGGTGAACAGTTTGAAAAGCCGCTGATCGCCGCAAAGGAAACTACCTCCTCTGTTTGGCAACTGGCATCACCTTTGAAAGGTAGGCCAACCAGGAATCATGCAAGGGATCACTCCTTCCAAAGGAGGGAGATCACCTTGTCATCCTTAAATAAGCCCTAGAATCCTCATTGAGGGGCACGCAAACTTTTACACACGAAAACTTGAAGGCTGAGAATTCTCTATTCTCTGCGGATACTGAAAAAACCCAAAACATACAACGTGCTTCTGACAGCCGTTTACTGCCTCCCCACCATCCAGATTCAAGATGATAGCTTTGCCTCTCTTTCATCTGGAGATCCACACACATACTCTCTCACTCTCTCTTTTAATCGACAGTTTCAGTTACCTTCTCATATTTCGAAGGCCATTTACTAACTTGAGCGTCGGAGTATTTTCGGTGGGATAACTTTTTGTCGACACACTGGCCTCCTATTTGTTTTAGTGGTGTGCAGGATCCTAACTCAGTGAATGGAGCCAGAACCTAGACAAGCGGACCAGCTTGAATCTGTTTGAAGTTTGGATCTAAGGACGCATCATTGGCGCGGTATGTGGGAAACGCTTACAAAAGCCAACCATAAACCTGCACAACGCTCTTTTTCACCTTCTAACTCAGTAATTGTGAACACGAGACCCCAAACTAGCGATCCCGCTAGAGACTTACTTACCCCGACCAGGACCACATTGTTGGTGCCACGATCAACGGGGCTACGGGTGGAGCTCCAGTGCCCTACTTTCAACAGCTGATGGAGCAGATGCAGGCTAATACACGTTTACTCAAGATACATTGCTCTTAGAACAAGTAGCGACTACAGGCAGCCTGAAGGGTGGCCAGAGGAAAAATAAACCGACAAAAAGGCTAGAGAGATCCAGGAACTATCCAATTCCAGCATCCTCCCATGTTTCAGGTCAGAACAGGCCTGAAGAACACTCCGGGAGCACAACTCTGTGGGAAAGCCCGGCGAGAAGAACTCCATGATAGTCTCGGGCCACAGATGACAACGCAGTCCAAGAGCGAGCCTTCAGGATTGCCAGATCTGCTGGAGGTAGCAGCCAGCCGGCTGCTGGACCCTTCAGAAACAAGACGGAGTTGAGCGCTTACCTTAACTCCAAACGATCAGCAAATGCCAATCGTATAGATCCGCAAGTGGATAAAATCTGAAAATACGTATTACAAGACAAGGAGCACGCTATTGATTTGGACCGATCTCCTTTCACAGTGGAGATTCTGAGTCGTTCGTTCCCCACAAAGTTCAAGATGCCGTCCCTTGACTCATACGATGCGAGCAGTGATCCGGTTGACCACCTCAATCACTTCCGCACCAATCTGAGTCTACGAGGGCTGGACGACTCAGCGATGTGCCCTGCTTTCTGCGCACACTGAAGTGAGATGCCTGAATCTGGTTCCATCACCTCCCTTCAGGCACTGTCAGCAGCTTCTGTTACCTCACGGATCTCTTCCTGGCTCAGTATGCATCGAGCCGACGGAAAGAGAAGCAGCCATGGCATCTCTCCCACAACAAGCAGAAACCGAGAGAGAACCCATGACGTTTTCTGGATCGTTTTGTGGCGCAGGCCAGACAAATTCTCCGGATCATGGAGGATATAAAACTGTGCAGTTTTATCTCCATGCTGACCTACGAGGATTTCTTCAAGCATCTGGCCCACAAGAATCCCCAAACATTCCTGGAGGTGGAGTCCATCACACAGGCTTACACTGCGAAAGAAGAGGCTAACGAGAAAAAATGCCCATAGTGGGTAGATTAGCCTCGATCATTCCCTACAGAGGGGAAAAGGAAGTACATCAGTGGAGATCACTCTCGCCAAAAGCAACGCCGAACTGGGCCCCCAGAACGCAGAGACTACGGGCCCACCAGCTTCACACCTCTGACGGACACACGCTCTAACGTTCTTATGCAGATCCATGGAGAGAGGTTCATGAAGTGGTCAAAACCACTAAAGAAGGACTCTGGAAACTAGTCAAAGTACTACGACTTCCATCACTCTGCTGGGCATTCAACTGAGGATTGCAAGACACTATAGTGGGAGATCGAGGAGCCGATCCGGAGAGGGCACCTCACCAAGTTTTTCAGGGGTTTTGGATAGAGCTCTGGAGCAGCTGGTGGAGAGGGACAGGAGCAATCTCCCCCCAAAACTGGGTTGTAGTAGGGGTGGTTAACAGGGTCACCACCCAACCATCTAAAAACCCGTCTAGCGGCGAGGAACAGCAGACTGGGAGGAAGAAGCAGTGCACGACGGATAACACTATCAGCTTCAGTGACGATGACTTAGATCATGTAATATCCCCCCATGCTGATCCCCTCATCGTACCCGCACTTGTTTTAGACAGTAGTATAGACTACCAACTGAAGTGAGTGTTCATTGATCATGAAAGTTCTAGAGATTTACTTTCCTTTGATGCGTTCTTCAAATTAGGCTTAAAAAAGAATCAACTAAAACTTACCGAACGCCCATTATACGGCCTCGATAACAAGCGTGTGCCCGTTCAGGGGACTTTCCAATTGGGGTCACCTTGGGTACATATCCGAAAATAGTAAGTCGAACGCTCACCTTCCCTGTGGTCGACCTACCCTTAGTATATAACGCCATACTGGGCAGACCTTGCTTAATAGCGTTCGAGGTGATGACCTCGATTCCACACCCCAAAATGAAGTTTTCAACACCCTATGGTGTTGGGGAGGTGCTGGGCGACCAAGTTACCAGATGAACCTATTACATGTCGCAGATTACACCTAATGGCAGCACTAGAACGACTGGGGAACTCGACCACAGAGACGAGACTACACTTTAGCAAGTGCTGCCCGGTGAAGCCATCGATCTAATTCCAGTGGACCTGAAGAATTTGAAAAAGTGTGTACAGATCGGTAGCTCACTCACCGGACTACTGTGCGATGATCTGATTGCGTTCTTGCAAAGGAAAGCTGACCTTTTTGCATGGACTCTAGCAGACATGCTTGGAATTCCGGTAGAAGTGATGGTCCATAAGCTGGGGCTTAACTCTGGCATAAAACCTGTCAGGCAAAAGTGGAGGCACCACTCCATTGAAAAGCTGATCGCCATCCAAGAGGAGGTGAAGAAGCTGTTGGATGCAGGCTTCATTAGAGAAATTCAATACTCAGACTGGCTCTCTAATATCATTTTAGTAATGAAAAGTAATAGAAAGTGGCGGATGTGTCTTGATTTTACCGACGTCAACAAGGCTTGCCCGAAAGATAATTTTCCCTTGCCCACGATCGACCTTCTAGTTGACTCTATGGTCGGACATTAGCTGCTAAGCTTCATGGATGCCTATTCGGGTTACAATCATATCCAAATAATTTCAGAGGACGAGGAGCTCACCTCATTCTTGACCGATTAGGGTACTTACTGCTACAATGTAATGCCTTTCAGACTTAAAAACACTGGAGCAACCTACCAACGATTGGTCAACAGAATATTCAAAAATAGATTGGTCGTAACATGGAGGTCTACGTCGATGACATTCTCGTTAAGAGCAAGGTAACCGGTGACCACATCCGTGACCTGAGGTGCTCCGTAAGCATCACATGAAGCTGAATCCGGTTAAGTGTGTCTTCAGAGTGGCCTCCAGTAAATTCATAGGTTTCATTGTCTCCCAACGGGAGATCAAGGAAAACCCAGAGAAGATCAAGGGGCTCGTCGACATGGCACTGCCATGAAACGTAAAGGACGTCCAACGACTGACTGGACGGCTGGCAGCACTGTCCCGCTTCCTTACGAAGTCTGGCGACATGTACCGGCCCTTCTTCAAGGCCCTTAGAGGAATAAAATCTAACGGGTTCCAATGGACAACAGACTGCCAAACTGCTTTTCAGGAATAGAAACAGTATCTGGCCAGCCCACCGTTATTGGTGTCACCAAAGGGTGGAGAAGAATTATATCTATACTTGGCGGTGTCGAAGGCGTCCCTTAGTTCTGTCCTCGTGCGTAAGGATTCAGACGCTCAATGGCCGGTCTACTACATAAGCAAAACGCTGACCGCCCCAGAAACCTGATACTCACGCGCAAAAAATTGGCCTTGGCCCTAATATTCTCTGCACGAAAGCTAAGGCCCTATTTTCAGGCCCATCGGATAGTGGTCATCACAGACCAACCGCTGAAAAGCATACTCCAGAAACCCAACGTTTCTGGATGGTTGGTGAAATGGTCTATCTAGTTGAGTGAGTTCGACATCGAATTTCAGCCCAGTCCTGCTATAAAGGCGCAGGCGCTGGCTAATTTTATTGTTGAGACTACAACCCCAGTTCTCGAATAACTACACATGAAAAGTGAGGAACCACTTGACGGAGTCCCGGAATGGATACTCCACGTGGACGAATCATCTATAGACACGGGTAGTGGCGCTGGAATGGTCCTTACAACTCCCGATGGGTTTGAGGTGAAATACTCAATCAGGCTCAACTTTTTGGCAACCAACAACGTTATCAAATATGAAGCCCTAATAACTGGCTTACAATTAGCCAAGGAGTGCTCCGCCAAGAGACTGGCAGTGTACAGTGACTCCGAGCTAATCGTTAATCGATTTAACGGAGGCTCGAGGCAAGCAACCCTCTCTTGGCCAAGTACTTGGTAAAGGTAAGGGAGGCTGTCCAGGGCTTCTACAAGTTGGCCTTGGTTCACGTCCCCCGAACAAAAAAATGGAAGGCGAACCAGCTGGCCAAAGCTGCTGCAACTGAAAACCCAAAACAGTACTCGAGGGACATGCGGGAGATCCTGCACGCTCCCAGCATTGAGAAGCGAGAGGCAATGCAGATTTTCGAAGCAAAAAGTTGGATGATGCCTTTCCTAAATTATCTGGCGGACGGATCCTTGCCAGAAGATTTAGAGAAGGCCAAACGGGTCAGGAAGACAGCCGGTTGGTATGTTGTGGTTGATAGACGACTATATCACCGTGGCTACTCAACCCCATACCTCCGATGTCTAACTCTTGAAGAGGCTGACTACGCCTTAGGCGAAGTGCACCTCGGGATCTGCAGGTCGCACATTGGTGGAAAAAAACTTGGCTTTCAAGGTTATGCGCCAGGGCTATTACTGGACTTCAATAAAAAAAGACGGGCTGAAATTTGTGAAGAAATGTAAAAGCTGCCAGCTTCACAGCAACATTCACCGCCAGTCAACTGCGGATCTAAAATCCCTGCAGGCTCCTTGTCCCTTTGCGTAATGGGGACTCGATCTTCTCGGCCCATTTTCCATTGCCATGGGGCAAAGGAAATTCATCATCGTCGGCATTGACTACTTCACCAAGTGGGTTGAAGCCGTCCCAATGGCAAAGATCACAGACCACAACGCCCTGGAGTTCCTAAGCCGAGCATCGTTTGCAGATTCGGGGTCCCCGAGATCGTTGTGACTCACAATGAGACCCAATTCTTAGGAAAATGCTGCACCAAGTATTGCACCAGCCATAACATCAAGCTGGTCCATACTTCGGTAGCATACCCCCAAGCCAACGGACAGGTGGAGGTCACAAATTCAACACTACTCCACGGGATAAAAGCTAGAGGACGCAGGGGGCTCCTGGCTGACGAGCTTTCTTCTGTTCTCTGGTCTTATCGAACAACCCCAAAGGAACCAACGTGCGAGATACCCTTCAGCCTCTACTACGGGACTGAGGCGGTAATCCTGGTCAAAATTGGGCTTCCAAGTCTTAGGGTGGATTCCTTCGACCCACATGCAAATTCTGAAAAAATCAGGGAACACTTAGACTTATTGGAGTAAGCCCACGATGCTGCCAGAGTACAGACGGCAGCCTACCAATATCGAATCGCCTGATACTACAATAAAAAAGTTAAGACACAACGATTCGATGTGGGAGACCTGATCCTACGAGGTGTCGAGGCCCCAAGCAAGCTGCCCGGCCACAATAAGCTCTCCCCTAATTGGAAAGGTCATTTCCTCATCTCCTCCATCCTGCGAAACGGAGCCTACAAACTCCAAAGCAAGGATGAAAAATTAGTTCCACGAACGTGGAACGCCATCCACCTCAAACGATACTTCCAGTAGCAGACGTAGGTACGCATTTGCATTATTTTTTGCACTCACTTGCTTGTTTTGATTTCACAAAAAAAAAGTGTTTACTTAGCATCCTTCCTTTGTGCATATGCATTGTTTTCTCTTGGAAGGTTACCTGAACTAGAATGCCCCTAAGTCGGGAGGGTCTTCACCCTCTCGTTAAACCCTTGTCATCTAGGCGGCCCATTAGCGATCATATTTAAACCCTGGTCATCCAGGTTGCTTATAAGCGGTCTAAACCCTTGTCATCCAGGTGGCCCATTAGCGGTCATATTTAAACCCAGGTCATCCATGTGGCCTATAAGCGGTCTAAACTCTGGTCATTTAGGTGGCCCATGAGGGGTTTAAACTCTGGTCATCCAGGTGGCCCGTAAGTGGTCTAAACTCTGGTCATCCAGGTGGCCCGACAGCGGTCAAAACCTTAGGTGGCTTACGCAGCACACGCAACGACCTCCTCTACGAGGAGATAGCATGATCAGTCAACGACGGTCAAAGGGAGAAGCGTTCTTCTCCAACATTAGCTAAGTAAGTTATCACTTGTACGGTGCCATCAGGCTGGTTAACACAACCAC
>JAOVVI020015825.1:0-11066 GCA_028571085.2 Nepenthes alata
TTTGGAAGAAGAAAAAGAAAAATTTTTATGTCCATCTGTTTATCCTTTCATAATTTATTCATTAGCAAGAATTTTTGATTTGACGGCGGTTGTATTCACTGGGAATAAGTCAGGACGTCACAGGGTTCAAGATAAAAATGGTATCAGAGAAAAGTCATAATAAGAGATACTTTGGTTATTTTGGATAAATAAATGATTGAATATTTAGGAGTGATAAATACTACCTTTAGCAGATAGTAAACAAATTGAGTTGTGAAGGCTTGTATTTGAATCGGAAGGTCGAGTTGTAGAGTTTTGGGTCTGGATCGGAAGGATGATCATCTGATTATGATGAGTCAGGCGAGCAATATAATGGGTGGATTGATATATCGATAGAAGGAAGATTTTGTTTGGTTTTTGTAACTATATGTGAAGGTTTTGTTGGTGTTTTTCGATTTTGGAAGAGAAGTAGCGGCCTCAAGTTGTGTCGGTCCTTAATCTTGCGAGATAGAAGGAAGTTTCAGTCGGTAGAGATATTAGTGATGGAGTGAGCCGGTCCAAGATCTCGTTGGGCAGAAAGAGATTCTGGCCGATAGAGAGATCAGCAGTGGAGCGGAGGTAATGAAGGCAAGCATGAGAATATTGAATGGGACTGTGGTGGTTTGAGACCTCGGGTGGGTCGATATGTAATAAATGATGGCCGAGGAATTGCAAGCAAGCCAATGGTGGGACTTCTGAAGTAAATGATCAATCAGAGTTGCATAGTGGAAGCGTGTGGGCTTACGGCTATCGATCACAAGATTTGATTTGAGGTTTGAAATAGGAGATCAGATTTACAACCCGATTGAAGGTTTGAAGAGAGTGGTTACATATTTTTGAAAGTATTTTGAAGAGAAGAATTTTGAGTTCTGGAGTCAAATGATAAATTAAAGTGGAGGTTCGTTGAGACATTTAAAGTTTTTCAGTAGATCAGAGGGGCAGCTTACAAATTGGCTTTACTTCTGAATTTAATGGATGGATATGATATGTTTTATGTGAATAATCCTTCGCATGTGTTTGGGTTAGAGTCATTTTTAATCGATGAGAAGTGTTTTAGGTTGAGGCTGTGATTCAGTTTTTTGGGATAGAAAGGAACAAGCGTTGAGGATTTGATTTTGGAGGAATCATTCGATCAAGGAAATGGTTTGAAAAAAGTGAAGATGAAGTTTAGGAGAATGTCCTCATTGTTTGAAAATTGAGGTAAAGATCGAGGCATGTAAATTTCGAGTATGAAATTTTTATGATTGGAGAATATAATATCCCAGATTTTTATTTAGATTATTTTAATATTAATTATGATTTTGAGATAATTTGAACATGATAAAAGTTAATTAAATATTACAAAATTTTAAAAAAAATCACAATTTATAGCGTGGTGCCCAAATCGCACGCCGGTGTAGGAGGCAACGGCCGCCTTAGGAGGCTTCAGCAACGGTACACAGGAGGAAATTGTACGCGGACGATTAGCGGCGGCCATAGGAGGTAGCAGCAGCGATGGCAGCACACTATGAAGAGAGAGCCAAGAAGGTCAGCGACAGTCATGGAAGGTAGCAAAGGCGGCGGCACGCATGGCGAGTAGGGCTCGCATAGGAGAGAGAAGGGGCAGTGGCACGGGCTTCGCATTAGTAGGAGAGAGAAAAGGCTCAATTCAAATACTTCGGAACATTCTTTCTTTCAATTTGCAGAGTATAAGGTCGAGACAAGTATTCTCTAACTGTATCTTTTGTTTGATTTCATATCTGATAATATTTTGCTTCAATTTAGAGGTTTTGAGCTCGTATGTATACTTTTAACTAACCTGTTCATTTTTCCTGTGCATGCATAAAAATTTTATCAGTTATTTGAGAATTTTATTGTATTTCTATTGATATTTGTGAGTTTTGTCATGTTATAAAAAAAATAGGTAATTTTTGAAAACTATATAAGTTTATATCAGTATGCGTATACGAAAATGAGTATAAAATCTTATATTAGGCCATATATTTTTACATGCATGTATCGATTTGTCGTCACTACATTTGGATTTGAATATTAGATATTTTGGACAACTCCTAACAATAAAATATTTATTATTAGAAATTATTTTTTGCCGATAGAAAATGCTTAAATGGCAGGACCTTTTCATTTGGATGATTTAATTAGACCTTATAATATATTCAAATGTCCTAATATATTTGACAATTTGAGAATTTACATCCAAAACTGCGGGTGGCAAAATATGGTAAGCAACCTCACCTATGGGAGATAGAGTATATAGGTGGCCTAACATGCTGGCCTTACCTACATTAATTTGGTTTAAAGTTACCGGATCAGAAGTAACTCTTTTCTCAAGTTAATCTTTAAATAATTGAAACTCAAATTTGGTACATCTTTTGTGCTTTTGCATAGTTTTGGATATTTGAATTTGGATTTAAGATTTATCGATTTTACTCACAGATTGATTTTGGTATATCTTGTACATTTGATTTTAAATATATATTTTGATCCGGACCTTAGACTATTTGTTGTGGCACTGTTTTAACTTCTATACACGCTACTGGAGCATCTGGCTATCAAATTATGCCCTAGATTGCAAACTTATCGAGCCTTAAATTTAGATTTAGACTTGGATTGAACTTTGGAACTAATTATTTGCCAATTCGAATTGGTCCGAATCGTTTCTATTATATATATATATATTCCGATGGGACTATTTTCTAATTAGACATTTGTTTGGATTTGATATTTAATTTGAGTAGGAGACTACCATTAGATTTAGAAATTAAATTTTATTGTGGATTTGATTAATTGATTTCTGTATTGGAGAATTGAATTTATAATTATTTTTAAATTTTGGTATTTGTTCCTTGACCCTCCCTCTAATTTATTGAATCTATTTGTTTATATATAATATCTGTTGAGTTTTGGGTTTATATTTTATGTTTTGTCCCTTCGAAGTAGAAGGTTCGAATGCATTGTAGAGTTCGCTCGATTTGGTGATTTTTAGCTCCGGTATGATTTAAATTGGTATTTAATTTGTGATTAAATTTTGGATTCGACTGAGTATAAGCCTATGGTTATATTTTAGGAGTAATTGAAATATTATGTTATATATTGATCATGATTATAATTGACTTGCCACCTACCTTATGATGATTGTAGAGCAGGTCATATTATATTATCCGAACGATTATCCAATGAGATTCTGTGTGGGTTTTGATTTGTTGGATCCCATGTAATTAGATTGATACACTCAGATTTGAGATTTATAAGAATAATATATAGAATTATAACTAATTATTTAAATTGAACTATTTGGATTGGATTCGTGACAAATTCGGCTGGCTAGGGGCAACTTAGAGGTGTGCCCAATTGAGGAATGATTTAAAAGTGTTCCCGGTTGAGAGGCAATTTAGAGGTATGCTCGATTAGGGGGCAGCTTAAAGGTTTGCCCGACTATGAGCAGCTTAGAGGTGCTCCCAACTGAGGGGCGGTTTAGAGGAGATGGACTACCGAACTCCTAAATGGAGGGCCTCTCAAATGGAGGGCATGACGCCTGGATGGAGGGTATGGTACCTAGATGGAGGGCGTAGTTCCTCAATGGAGGACCTTCTAGATAGAGGATATGGCTCCTAGATGGGGGGCTTCCTAGATAGAGAGTATGACACCTAGATGGAAGGCATTCTAGATGGAGGGTATTGCGGTTGGAAGGAGGGCATGGCTCTTGGATGAATGGCCTCCTCAATGGAGGAAATGATGCATGGATTAAGGGCCTCCTACATTGAGGGCATGATGCCTAAATGAAGGGCTTCCTAGATGGGGGGCATAGCGCCTAGATGGAGGGCCCCCTGAATCAAGGGTATGACTCTTGGATTGAGGGCATGGCACCTGGACGGAGGCCTCCTGGATAGAGGACATGATGCCTGGACGCCAAGATGGAGGGAGGGCTTCTTAGATAGAGGGCAGGCCTGCACTCGTAGGAGAGTCATTGGAAATGATTGCGTATTTTACTGAGCCCTCTGGAACCTTCAGTGCCCTCTCTCCCTTGTGGGAGCCTACTACGATAATTTCTTTTATAGTATAATCTATGGAGCAGTACCTGCCTTCTTAGATGGTGTGGGACCTTAAGCAGGATATCTTGAGAAGATATGCAAGGCTAGACTTGTTGGGCTACATTGTGGGCCGCTCAGTGGGCCTTCGGGGGCCTTATGTTGGGCTTGCCTGCATCTTTGACAGGCTGTCCATCACTTACAATGTGGACGCTGAGGCAGTTTACAATACTGGACACATCACTAGCCCCCATGTCAAAAATTTTAAAATTTTAACTCTCGGTAAGTAGTGATGGACGTCATCATGCAAGTCTATACATGTGTTCCGTTCCCCTACATCCTGCATATTCTTACTCTACTTGGCAAGATTCAGTGGCAATTCGGCTCTCTAAACTTGCCGGTACTCTGTGGATGGTGATCTTCTGCAATACTTGCTCACTAACTTCCTCCACGACTCTAGATGGAGGGGCTTGCTATGCCTTACTTCACGAACCATTCTCCCATCAGCCAAGTGATGCGAGAGAATGGAGCAGGCATGGAGCTTGCACTGCCTTTAGTCAGGATCAAAGGAAGTTATGAGAGGCCTAAAAATGTATTTGAAGTCTCCCTTGATTCCGTTACTTTGATCAGTCTTAGATAGTGACGAGGGTGGCAAAGTATAGGGTCACCGTCATATACTTCTCCTAGCTGGCATCACGTAGTCCTCGCTGGGCCGGCTTAGTGGAGTGATGATTTGGCCTCGATGGGGAAGAAGGTCACTTCTTCCTCTTATTGTCTTGGCAGGTGGACACCCCATCTGTGGCCCACATGGGACTATTGGCACATGCTGGAGGAGGAGCTCTCTAGGTCCACCTTGGGTCCAAGCCATCGTCACTGTGATGGGTTTTAGTTTACGTGGCTATGTCCTACTTTAGTGGATGATCTCCAGTGGTCGCCTCCCAAGTGAGAGCAGATAGATGATCCCCGGCTCTTGCTAGGGAGGGCTTCGACGTGTGCTTCCTACCTTAGCAGCTTGAGCAAGGCAATCTGCAGGAGCCCGATCTCCTCAACCGTCCAGAACGTGCTACTCTAACAGTTGAGATTTCATTCTAGGGTCATGTGCCTGCTCTCACCAGGTAGGCAACCACCAGAGATCATCCACTAAAGTAGGCCATAGCCGCGCAAACTGGAATTTGCACCAAACCCAACACAGCGACGACGGCTCGAATCCAAGGAGGACCCATAGAGCTCCTCCTCCAACAAACTCCAATAGTCCCACATGAGCCACAAATAGGTTGTCTGCTTGCCCAGACAAGAAGAGGAAGAAGTAACCTTCTTCCCTACCGAGGCCGAATCACCACTCCACTAAGCTGCCCTAGCGAGGACTAGCAACGCCAGCTAGGAGAAGCATATAACGATGACCCTATACTTAGGCCACCCCAGTCACTGCCTGAGACTAATCAAAGCAAGGGAATCGAGGAAGACTTCAAATAAATTTTCAAGCCTCTCAGAACTTTCTTCGATCCCGACCAATGGCAGCATAGGCTCCATGCGTGCTCCGATCTCTCGTATCACTTCGCTAATGAGAGAATGGTTCGTGAAGTAAGGTGTAGGAAGCCCCTCCATCTAGAGCTAGGGAGGAAGTCAACAAACAAGTATTACATAAGATTACCATCTATAGAGAATCAACATGTTCAGAAAGCCGAATCGCCACTGAATCTTGCCAAGCAGAGCACGAATATGTATGACGTAGGGGAACGGAATGCGCATATGGACTTGCACGACAACGTCCATCACTACATGCCGGATGTTGAAATTTTGAACCTGCCGGTATGGGGGGTTAGTGATGAGTCCAATATCATGGACCAACCTAGAGTCCACATTGTAGGAAATGGATAGCCTGCCAGAGATGCAGTCAAGCCCAACACAAGGCCCCTGGAGACCCACTAAGCAGGCCTGCAGCGCAGCCTAGTAAGTCTAGCCTAGCCCATCTTCTCAATATATCTTGCCTAAGATCTCACATCGCCTAGGAAGATTGGTGCTACTCCACAAATCACACTATCAAAGAAGTTGTGGTAGTAGATTCCAACAATGGGGAGAGGGCTGAGGAGACTCCAAAGGGCTCAGCAAAATACATAATTGCAAAAAGCCACTCTCTTATAAGTGCAGGCCTGCCCTCTATCTAGGGAGGCCTCCTTCCATTCCGAAGTCCTCTATCCAGGTACCATACTCTCTATCTAGGAGGCCCTCCATCCAGACACTATGCCCTCCATCCAGAAGTCAAACCCTCCATCTACGTTGCCCTCCATCCAGAGGCCATGTCCTCAATCTAGGAGGCCCTTCCTCCAAGCGCAATACCCTCCATCTAGAAGGCCCTTTGCCAGGTGTCATGCCCTCCATCCAGGAGGCTCTTCATCCAGGAAGCTCTCCATCCATGTGTCATTTCCTCCATCTAGGAGCCGTACCCTCCATCTAGGGGGCTTTCCATCTAGGCGCCATACCCACTATCCAAGATTCCCTCAATCCAAGCATCATACCCTCCAATAGGGATGCCCTCCATTCAGGAGGCACTACATCTAGGGGCTCGGTCCTCCATCTTCTGTAAGCAGACTTTCAACTGAGCGCACCTCTAAGCCACTCCTAGCCAGGCACACATTTAAGCCATCCCCTAGTTGGGCGCATCTCTAAACCATCTCTCAGTCGGGAGTACCTCTAAGTTGCCCCTAACCGGGCACATTTCTAAGATGCCCCTTGGTCGAGCGCATTTACACTCAAGCCCCCATCGCATGCATCCACACATCTCTCACATCCTCGTATCTGTTTATTCGTTAGAAAAAATTTCTGACTTGAATATCAAAGAATAAATCGGATAGTGAGTCCTACCAATCCTTTAGCCTCTTATTTGTTTATTGTGTTGTACAAGACTCAAGTTATCAGAGATGGAGACCAAACCCGCCTGAGCTCAACTTGACCGAGGAAGATTATGAGACCCCCTAATCCATACAACAATCCTAATCCAGGGACGCATCATTGGTAACGTCTATGAAAAATAACTAAAACGTTTGACTATCACATCCCTACAAACAACATGGTGAACACTCAAACTCGAGTCAGTGCGCTGGTCCGGGATACAACCTCATGTGGCAACAAACCCCCTATGGATAGTCATATGAATGAGCATCCCGACCCCCGCATACATGTTTTCGCAATGCAGATGGACAATATATCCAAAATCGTCCAGACCATCTACACGTGCCTGACGAGCGTCCAAGGGGGCCTCCCTCCTTCACCTCCTAGACTACGACGTCCAAACGGAGGAATAGGGGAAAGAAGCGCCCAACAGAGAAGAACCATTGGCCTGACAACCTCAAGCCCCAAGCAGCCTTGAGCAATAGGGTCCCATCTCGCCTGGTGGGCTGCCTAAATTATGGATCCTAGGAGGACATCCCTAAGCGGCAGAATCTCCGCTACTCCTGTGACAATAGGAGGCTCCCAGCCCAAGGAGAAACCTCCTGCGGTACCTAACCACCTAGGTTTGAAAATCACCCAACCTCTCGTATCTCCCTAGACCGCACGAAACTAAGAACCTTCCTCAACGTTTAGAGGAAAGCATACTCCTCCAAGCTGGAAGAGGGAGTTAGGAAGGTCAAAAAGCACATCTTCCAAGGGAGCTCTGATTGGCTCGACCTAAGGAGCTCACCTTTCATTAGAGAAATCCGGATACAGTCGTTGCCCCACGACCTCAAGATGCCGACCTTAGAGCCTTACAATGGAAGCTCGAACCCGATAGACCATGTAGATCACTTCCACACCCTTCTCGACTTTCAGGGCCTCGACGACTCGGGCATGTGCCAGTGCTTCCCCCTGACTCTTGAAAGAGGCGCCCAAACCTAGTTCTACGACCTGCAATCAGACTCCATCCGGTCGTTCCAGAAGTTCGCTAACTACTTTCTATCACAGTTTGCCTCCAATTGAATGGAGGAGAAGCATGCATGGCTTCTGAGCCGTCTCCAATAGAAGAAGGAAGAAAACTTGAAGTGCTTCCTAGGTCGTTTTGCCTCCGAAGCGCGAAAGGTATCTTGGATAACTGATGATGTAAAATTGAGCGCCTTCATAGTAACTCTACAACTGGTAGATTTCTTTAAACATTTGGCTCACCAAAACTCTCAGATCTTTCAGGAAGCAGAAGTTATCGCCCGAGCCTATATAACCATCGAAGATGCCAACAAGACAAAATAATCAGAGTATGAAGATCCAATCCATGGCTCCCAAATTTATATAATAAATCGGACCTACGTACGGTTCATATTCAAACCAAAAAATAAAAAATGTTGAAATGACTCTCATCCGAGGAGAAAAGCATGACGGGATTAAGACTGAAAATAGAGGAAAATTCGTACCTTTGCCATCGATGTCAGATGGCGGGACGGGAGCGAGATCTCCGAGTGCCCGTTTCTCCTTTAGGTACTGGCTCAACAGACTACACGTCTTCGAAAAGGTCGATTTATGGCCGGAAAACCTACCGGCGTCTCCGACCGCCGATAAACTCGACATCAGATACGGCGAACAAATTAACAACAACGAGAGCTATTTCCTAACTCTTTTCTCAATGAGCGTCGGACCCAGAATACTGGATTTCGAAAACAGTTGACAGAAACAATTATAAATCATTATCTTCAACCTTTTTTTCTTTTTCTTTTGGATTTGAAGAATCGATCCGCTTTTACTTACACTCTCGATACACTCATCTTTAGGTGCCGTCCCTCTCTCTCTCTCTCTCTCTCTCTAAGCGCGAGGCATCAATGAGAAACGGATTCTTATATCATATCCGAGTAACTAAAGAATTTTAATTTTTTATTTGTAAAGATAATTATTAATGAAACGTTAAATGAAAATGAAGAATATATCCACATACCTAATTTAAACTCTTATTTAGTTTACCTTTGTCTAATCTGATCCTCTGCTTCTAGTGGGCAACCAAAAATATCGTCAAAAAATTCTAAATCAACTTTTACTATTTAATTTTTATAATACATTTAATTTTTTGAAAATTAAAAAAAAGGGAATAAAACATTTTCAACTAAAAGTCAGGTGAGATACACTCTATATTTGTTGTGTCCCAGATTTTCGATTGTTGTATGGTTGGGGAGGCTTCCAATCTTCCGCCGCGGATCGATCTGGATCAGGTTCGATATCCGTCGCTGATAATCTGAAACTTGCACAACACAAATCATAAACAAGAGGTCAGAGGTCAACGGGGAGCTATCTCCCGTTGACACTCTGACACTCAAGTTAGAAATCTTTCACAATAAACGGAGGAATACACATTTAAAGGTAAATATGGCGGGAGTGAAAAGATGCAGCGATGATGGAAGTGTGAGAAGAATGTATTGGGAGGGTTGAACTCCATAAATGCGCCCAACAGATGAGCGGCTTAGAAGTGCGCCCAGTAGAGGGGAGGTTTGAAGGTACGCTCGCGTAGGGCGAGTTAGATGTGTGCCCGGCAGAGCGGCGGCTTAGAGGTGTGCCAGTGGAGGACGGCTTAGTGGTGCGCCCGTAGAGGGCGGCTTAGAGGTGCGCCCGCGGAGGGCCGTTTAGTGGTACGCTTGGTAGAAGGGCGGCTTAGAGGTGCACCTGCAGAGCGTGGCTTAGAGAAAGAATACGTTGTACAGGTGAGTAAACATTCTAATTACCTGAGCGGATGGTTGACACTTAGACAGTGAGATCCTGACTCCAGTATGGACGGATCATGGCTCCAGGATGGAGGGCTCGTTGCTCCAGGCTGGAGGGCTCCTAACACCGAGGCGGAGGATTCTCGAGACGAAAGGCTCCTGTCTCCAGGACGAAGGACTTCTAGGATGGAGAGCTCCTATCTCCGAGACGGAGGTCTTGTGGCTTCAGGATGAAGTGATTTAGGGCGGAGGGCTCCCAACTCCGAGACGGAGGGCTAAGGGCCTCCGAAAGGAAGGATTTATGAGAGCCTCCTGGTGGCGAAAGACTGATGGCCTCCTGGCTGAAGGAGGGCTGAGAGCCTCTAAAAGGAAGGAGGGCTGAGAGCCCCGTGGCGGCGGAAGGCCGCTGGCCTCCAGATGAGCGAAGGACGGAGAGCCTCCGTGCGGCGGAAGGCTGATGGCCTCCGAACTAGATGAGGGCTGAGAGCCCCCTGGTGGCAGAAAGCCGCTAGCCTCCGGACTGGAGGAGGGCTGATAGCCTTCCAGCAGCGGAAGGTCGATGGTCTCCTGGCAGCGTAGGGCTGATGGCCTCCGGACTGGAGAAGGGCTAGGAGCCTTCTGGCGTTGGAAAGTTGATACCCTCCGAATTGGAGGAGGGCTGAGAGCCTCTGAAAGGAAGAAGGGCTAAGAGCCCTCTAGTCGCAGAAGGTTGATGGCCTCCGAACTAGAGGAGAGCCGATAGTCTCTTGGAGACCGAAGTCTGATGGCGGAGACTGGAGGAGGGCTAAGAGCCCCCTGGCAGTGGAAGGCCGCTAGCCTCTGGACGAGTAGAGGACTGAGAGCCTCTTGGCGGCGAAAGGCTGATGGCCTATAGACTAGAGGATGGCTGAGAGCCTTGTGGCAACGGAAAGCCGCTGGCCTCCAGACGAGCAGAGGACTAAGAGCCTCCTGGCAGCAAAAGGCAGCTGGCCTTGAGATCCTCCTGTGGGAAGAGGGCTGGTGGCCTCGTGACCGCCATCTCGCTCTCACTGGAGATTGGCTAGTAACGACTACGCCCTTCTCCGAGCCATCCGAAGCCTCATGGAGCTCTTTGAGTTTCTTTCAATTTCTTCAACTTGTTTTTCAAAGTTTGAGGGTGCTTATTTTTATAGTGGGATTCGTAAATACACTGTTACTCCAAAAGCAATGTGGGACTTTCACTTTGAAAGTATTGTGTTGAATTGTGGGCTTGTTGCAGGGTCTGGCCCATTAGGCCAATAGTTATTGGACCCATCAATATTATTTAGTTAATTCATAGAATAATTATTATATCTAACAATAATTATCATCCAAGAATTTTTTTCTGAAAATATACATTCACACTACTTTA
>JAOVVI020015826.1:0-11066 GCA_028571085.2 Nepenthes alata
CTAATGCATACCTATTTAACATTCATGGGTCGATTAGAATAAAAATATATACTTGTACGTATTATTGATTATTTTCATGGTAGAGAAGAGAGAGAGAAAAAGGATAGGAGAAAAATAAGAGAGAAATAAAATAAATGAGCTTTTTGAGTATTTAGGAGTCAAATCTTTTAGATTAGAAAGTTAAAATAAATATTTCTAAATTTAATCTTTGGTTTATTTTTAAATTTTTTGATATTTATTTATGTTTTATATTAAACTCCATATATATTTTCTCTTTTACCTCCATATTTTGAATATTATTATATGTATATTATTTTCTCCAAACTTTTGAAGTTTTGTTTGGATTTTGGCCGAAAAATTTAGTAGTTGTTTGTTTTTTTTATAGGATAAATTAATATTTGAATATATTATATTTATATATGAAATATTTGAATAGAAAAGTCATAGGCTTGTTTATTTAGCCTTAAATTTGATTATTCATATTTCAGATCAAATTCTATTTTAATATTTGATTTAGTATTTATACTTTTTTATATGATAAAAATTTTTACATTTGTATATTTTTATTGGGCAAAAAGTTTTATACTTTTTCTATAGAAAGGAAATATTTTACATTGGAATACAATATTTTGATTTGCTGACTTTGTATATTTGAACATTTGGAATCATTCGATAATCAGATATTTTTGGATATTTGGATAATTTTATATATTTAAATTATTTGATATTCGTACATAGATTATAAATTTTATATACAAAATCATATTTGAGCATTTGATATTTGGATATTTGATATATTTTGACATTTGTTATATTAGATTTTTATTATATTTCGTCTCTTAATCTATTTTATTGGACATATAGTTGTTATTATATATATTAATTTTTATTGAGTTTAGGATAATAATTTGTCTTACTTTTAAATTCTTTCAATTTAGGAAGTATTAGATACTTATAAGATTCAGATGGGGGAGACTCAAAGATTTGGTTATGTATATCTTGTATTTGGATTTATTTTTAATTTGTTTCATGATTTATATTTGGATTTATTGTATAGTCGATTATTATAATCGTATAATTTTGTGCATTAAAGTTTTATCTTATTGAAGTAACTTACATACTTATATCTCTTCTAAACAGCAAAAATGCCAATTTCATTTATAGATATTTCACGGAAAACTTTTACCTTACAGGGTGGCTAAATATCAAAAATAAAATTAAAAACAAATGCATTTTTTGTAAAATTGGAAGATGACACGAAAAATTAAAGCATCTCATAACGTATGGTTAAGCGGAATGTTTGTAATTTCATGAAAAATAAAGTTAAACATGAACAGGAAGAATAAGATAAAATAATAATATTTTTTAATATTATTTTTAAATTGTTTTGTTGGGAGATTCAATAACATAGCCAAAAGTTGCCAAGCAGATGCAGAGCTATTCAGATATGATAACCAAAAAATTTTAAAAAAATGATAATAAGTTGAAGTTAGAGTATAACAAATATATACCTTATAATATTTAAGTAATATTATAAAATAACATGAATTTTTTTTTAATGAAATGTACCGTTTCTCTCTAAAAGGATTTGCTAGGAGGGCGAGAAATTAAATTGATTAATAAATAGGCTTTGGAGCTATATATTTTTCCCTGTTATATTTTATGAATTTTCACAGTCAAATAATAATATATACAAATTAAGCATTACAGATCTGATATTGATAAGATGATATGTAGAATCATACTAAATATAAAATATAAAATATAAAATAAATATATTTATAAATGTTTAGAATTTACATTGATAGAAGGTAAAATGACTTTTAAAATTACTCGAACATTTAAAAAATATGAGTTATCATGGTTGAAAATAAGAAAAAATATAAATTTTTAAAAAATGTAACAATGTCATAAAAATAATTTAAATTTATTTATATATTTTGATGATATCATATTAAATCGAGTAAAATATTAAAGATAAATTCTTATACTGGCCCACCTAGTGAAACATAAAATTTTATTATTATTGTATAGGATCAATTTATAACTTTGTTAGAAAAAATATTTGTGTCATCTAATTCATAACATTTTAAACAATTTATAAAAGAAACAATATAATATATATTTCCCTCTTTTAAAATAGTGAATTAGTTACAACATTAAAAAAATATGTATATATTGGCGTCATTTGAGTATTGATTTTGAATTGTTTCTCTAAAATACTTATCATATTGTCATTTAAGTATATATATATATATATAAGTATTATTTAAGTATCTATTTTAGATTATCTCTCTAAAATATTTATAATAGTATCATTTTTAAGTATCTATTTTAAGTCTAATACGAGTTTCTATGTGTATTTTTTTGTATCAAAAGTTGAAAAGTTAAACATTGACATTTTCAATCTTTCAACTATTTTCACAAGGGTTTCTCGGCTGCCACCATTTTGATTATGAACTCTCTGGTATTTACCACCGTTACGGGTATAACCACCACGGTCAGAGGAGAAGCTTCCATCGACTCTGATAGCAGTGGGCCACTGCCACAAGCATTAACAGTAAGTATTAGCAAACAGATTTTAGAATAAAAATAATTATATATTAGAGAAGCACTATATATAATCATAAAGCTATCAACTGGTTGTCCAATGCTATCATAATATATATTTTTTAAATTTTTTTATGGTCAATTAAAAAAATAAAAGCCTTACTTGAAAGGTTAGCCGCCATTAGAATCAGGCCCTTAGTGAAATTGAGAGTAGAGCCAAAGTAGGGAGCTAAGGTGATTGATATGATGACTTGTTGGTTTAAATTGTTTGTCATGCAATTGACCCTAAAATCAAAATGGCTGCCCACCACGGCAACTTGGTTGAAGTGTTGGAATTAAATTGTACAAATATTTTCTATATATAACTAAGATGTACTTTTCAAATATAGTAAAAAAATAGGTTGAATATACTTCTATGCATAATCTTCAAGCATCATTTCTTTTGAAACCAAAAATAGGTTAGTGAATCAAAAGAAATCTTTTAGCCTATTTTATTTTTCTAATTTCATCTTACAACATTTCATATTTCTCCCATCATAAAATATAGAATTTACCATGAATTTAAATAAACAATATACTAATTACACTTAATATAATATTATGTAATCCTCTTAATATATGACCATGTGAAAGACCACTATAATGAACTCTAACAAAAAATGTTGACCTGCTTTTGTAAAATGCCTTCAAATATCAGACGACCCAATAAAAATTGTTTATAAATTAGGTAGTTACAATAACTCTAACCAATACTATTTTTAGAGTAATATTAGTCTCAAATTAGTGTAATTTACTATAATAAATAATAAAGAAGAGGAGAAAGGAGATCAAATCCAGAAGAATAAATTACCTCGATGATAAAATCTTTACAATCTTTTTACATAAGATTTGGCAAAGATTTTTGCAATCTTTTTAATGTGGCTTGTTTAATTTGGATGATAAATTAGTAAAATTTGGAGAGCCTGAGAGTTCCTCCAAACACTTCATTGGGATTATTTTTCTAACATGAAGCTCCCAAAGAAGCGTTTGAAGGAGCTTCGTGGAAGACCTTGACCAATTTATCAAATTGCTTACTTCATTGGCTTTATCCTCCATGCATTTGCTTGTCTTACTATTTATAGGGATAGTTTTGAGAATATATTTAGTATGAAAAAAAGCCTTCTTCTTGTGACTCCATTGCCCTGTTGAAAAAATATCATGATCAAAATAAAAAAAATGTGGCCTTTGAACCTAGCCATTAGCATGGGCTAGGTTAATTCCTTGGCTGAGATGGAATCACGGTCCTTTGGGTGGTCACATCCCACTTCATCTTTTTGTACTTTATCATCTTTTGTTATACGATTTACTTTTTCACTCAAATCTTTCTACCCAAGAAAAGAAAGAAATGTTGATTTGGTGATCAATGTGTTGTTGAATTAAAAGAGTTCAAATATCCTATTTGAGATATTTATTACTTTGAATGTAAGCATTTTTTACTATTTTATTTTGAAAAGATGGTGGGAGAGATTTCTACTCTTAATTCATAAATTTCTTAATCTTTACTAAAATTAATGTGAAATATTTTATTGCATAAGATATTCTGATATTGAAGATGTGGTCGTGATATTATTAGAAAATGCCCTTAGGATCCTAGAAACGAGGCTATTTCAAATTCCCAGGTGTTGCTTTATCATAAGGTGAGAAAGAGGCAAATGTTTATTGCAACAAGTCACAACTTTACGGAAATGGTGAGAATTTTTTATATTGTAACATATTTTTATATTAATTTTATGGATATAGTGCTATTGAAAAATGCCAGCATAGATACACAGGCGACACTACTATACAATTTCAATGTGCTGCTATGCCCCAAGGGGGAGGGGGGGAACCCCTATTCACATTTCACAAGTCATTTCTTTATGAAAATAATATGTAGCATTTTATCTTATAATATATTTTCGTATAAAGATATGGCAATTGCACTATCGGGGAACATTAGTAGTGTCCATACAGATAATATCATTAATAAATTTTAATATATATATATATATATATATATATATTCTAGAATATTTTTTTATTGTGAGCCTATGGTACCAATAACCTGAAACTATTTTGGTCTATATAATTTTATACTCAAAAAGCATATGTTGGATTAAAAAGTTAACTATTTATAAGCTATTTATTAAAGTATAATCTATATAATTTTATTTTTTTATTTTAAAGTATTAAAATAAGATCAATATATTATTCAATAACCTTAATCTGTACCACAAATTCAACAAGGCTAAAGCCCTACTTATGCGGTTGGGAAGATGTTCTTTCGTATCCATCTTCCCATTATCTCCACATGTAATACCCTAGCAGCTAGAATTCTTGATTGTACGTAGCGCGACCAATAGTGGTGGTAGTGTGGTGTCTATGAACAACTTATCTGAGCCGTGTAGGATGAGTGGTAAAGTGTCAACTGGAGTTCCTCTAAATATTTCATTATATACATGAGCAGTTACCTTACTCCTTTACCTTAATAAAGTGTTTGGGGGAACGCCTATTGTTATTTTATTGTGACAAGCAAAGCTTCTACAATTACAATAGTTAAGTCGATTCTGTGTTTTATTACTATACCATATTACTATTATCTTATAATAAAATGATAGTAATTAAAACAGGTTATTAATCATTTATTCGTTCAAAAACTTTGGTAAAAGGGATTATTTTGGTACAGTGATTTCAAAAATATTACAAAATAGTGATATAAGATAATCTTTCCCAAATTTAAAACCTTTGATACTCTTGGCTTCCTTGAATAAACTATATGTATGTATTTATGTATGTATGCATGCATGCATGTGAAAGTTTCTTAGAGCTTATTTTGAAGTCAAAATATATTTGAGCTATGCGAACTTCACCTCTATAATGAGTGACGCTACAAATGAGACCTATCGAATTTAGCTATGTCATGGTTTCTAATAAACTACCAATATCATCTCTCTCTCTCTCTCTATATATATATATAAATATATATATGTGTGTGCTTGCGCGCATATATTAATGTAATTGAATGAATAAAAAATAGTCACTAGTATATAACATTTCTATAGTGTGGAATTAAAAAAATGGCTAGAGGTGTATTAATTTATCTATATATTGTTGAGAGGTTATTTATATAGTTTGAATTTCTGCCCCCCCTCCCCAATTATAGTAGTGCAGCTTTTGAAACGAATTGTGTGAAGATATTTATGCACTTTTACTTTGATTACTTATATAATCTAAGATTAATATAACACACATTGGTCCTGTGCGAATAGGCCATGATGCTAGATGTTTTACTATCAGATGAGCAAGAGTGGATATGGTGCTTTATTCACTGTTTTGTTTCCTTCTTCACATGGTAAACACACGTAACCTCTCAATTGTTTGATTCAGATTTCAGTTCTCTAATGGCACTACCAAAGAACAGCAAGAACTAACATGCCAGAGTCTCCATCAGTCGTCTCGCTTTATGCCTACTTTTGTTCATGGAAGGTTATATCAGAGAAGTAAGTAATATTTTTGTCCATACCCTTATTTTATCAGATATATAGCTGTCCAAGAATGCATGAAAATTTTCCATACTATAGAATCTACAATTATAAAAAATACATATCTTATCCTTATATTGCTAAGATATTGATTTTATAATTTGATTCTGTAAATTTTAGATTACCAAAAGGAAAAAAAGAAAATTCCACTAATTGGGACTGAATAGAAAAAATAAAGTAACTAGAATGGACACCTTCAGATATTGAAATTTTTGGGGGTTATTTGGCTTTGGTTTGACATTTTTAGATTTTACAAATATCCAACCCGGCCAACATATACCTTGATGCATCCCTAAATTCAAATTTTAAACAGATTCGGGTCAATTTAATCGTCTGAATCTAACTCTATTCACTGAGTTTGGACTCTGCACACTACTACAATAAATAAGAGGTCATGTGTCGGCGAGAGGTTATTCCATCAAAAACACTCTGGTACTTAAGTCAGTAATCAGATTTTGAACTTTTAAGAAGGTAAAGGGGAATGTATGCAATGAGAAGATGGAGAGTGTTTGTGAAGGGGGGTTTTGCTCTCAACGCGAGAAGCTTTCTGTTACCCGTGAGGAGCAGTGTCTCTCAACACTGTGTTCACTGGAAATGTAGTGAGAGAGAGAGAGAGAGTTCTATAAGCATAGGAGCTTTCAGAATTATCAGAGTGTTATGTGAGCTTAAAGGAGTGTTTTTAGCAGAGAAGTGAATGTGCCCTGGAGTGAAAACTCCATGGGCTTTTATAGATGAAATGCTGGGCGGCCTTCATTGGGTAGGAAGGCTTGATTCCTGTATTCTGTTGGGCTTGATTCCTTTTCTGGCAAGGGGTTTTAATGGCAGTAATGGCTCTAGGGATTAATTGCCTTCCTTCTGTAGTTTGTTACCGTTAGGGTTTGCTACAGATAGGAAGAGAGAATCTGACGCTTCTCTCATGGAACGTGCGCTGAATCTGTTGGTGACCATTACAGTGGAGATTGCCTTATGGGAGGGCGCAAAATCAGGGAAGAGAGCCACTGCTGGTTGTGTACAGAGGTGTAGGCCCAACTAGACCTGACCCACGTGAGGCTTGCTCTTAAGCTGGCTTATTATGGTGATTTTGGTCAATAGAAATGTTGGCCGTCTTTGGGAGCATGTTGACCACCCAACTTGGCATTTCATCCGATCAACGACTGGCGTTGACCGTCCAGGCGCACATATAGGCCATTGTGGATTTGGGTCGTTCATCTTTTTTGGACTAGCCCACTATGGGCATACCTATCAGTAGCCCCCTATATTGATAGTTTGAATTCTGACATCTAGTATATTTATGATGGGACGTGTCTGGTTGGCATTCGTTAAGATCCATTGGATTGGTGGCGGAAGTGTTGACCGAAATTGTTTACCGAAATTGTTGACCGTCTAGGACGAAACCTGGAGAACTTCTGGATGAGGAATTGACTGGATTCATTGATCGTTTAGGCCATAATCTAGAGAACTGTTGAAGAAAATATTGATCAGAGTTGTTGACCATCCAAGCCAAAATCTGAAGAACCGTTGAAGGAACTGTTGATCTAATTTGTTGACCATCCAGGCAGAAATCCAAAAAACCCATGAGAGTTGAAACGATGCACCAACCTCAGCCATCCTGCCAATCAAAAAGGGGCATCCTCAAATAGGGAGTCACTGAGATCGGAATCCCAGGCTTGGCCAGGGTCACGGTATTAAACCATTTGCTCGACCCAAAAGGCAAAGGATCCCTCATTTTAGCAATTGAGTTTCCTGGGGGCTCCTCACTCCCGGTCCCATTGGCTGACTCACCAACAGTAATGCACGACGAGAAGAACCCTTCCAGGGAATGCAAGGTATATCCTATTGTCACAACTCGAACGATCAGCTATCTTAAGGAAAGTCACCTCCCGACCAATCGAAGCACATCCTTACAGTGAGGAGATCAGATCTCAAACTTGAGATCTTCCCTCTGCGAGCTCCTGGATCTTACCTAAGACCCGGATGGCTCGTGATTGTATCCAGTCAACCAACATTTTTATCTCCGCACCGCTCTCCGGATTCGAGTATTTCCCCGGTCAACGGATCCAGTCAATAAAGATTTTCATCTCTGAATTGCTATTTGGATTCGAGCATATCGCTGGTCAACGGATCCGGTCAACAAATATTTTTGGCTACACACTGCTCTTCATATTCGAGCACTTCGTCGGTCAACGGATCCAGTCAATAAAGATTTTCAGCTCTGAATTGCTATCCGAATTTGAGCACTTTGCTAGTCAACGGATCCGGTCAACAAAGATTTCCAACTCGAACTTCTCTCCGGATTCGTGCACTTTGCCTGTCAATGACTCTGGTCAACAAAGATTTCCAGCACTACGCTACTCTTCTGATTCGCCTACTTCGCCGATCAACGGATCCGATCAATAAAAAATTTTTGGCTTCACGCTCCTCTCCGAATTCAAGCACTTTGCCGGTCAACAAAACAAGACAACCATATTTTCAGCTCTATTTTACTCTCCAAATTTAGTGATACAGTCAACCAAGCTTGTCAACCATCAATCTGGTTTCATCCACTCTCTAGAGTCAAACTTTTCGGTAAATGAATCTAAGTTAGACTTGAGAGGATAACATGACCAGTCTTATCCCATCATAAACATGCTGAAGGTCAAAAATTTGGTCCACCGACATGGAGGGCTAGTAATAGGTCCAATAGCCATGGGTCTAATGGGTTAGACCCCACAGTAAGCCCATAATCCAATATAATCCTTTCAAAGTAAAAGTCTCATATTATTTTTTGAGGAATAGTATATTTGCAAATCCTTTTATAAAAATAGGCACCCTCAAATATTGAAGGACAAGTTAGAAAAGCTTGAAGAAGCTCAAAAAGTTCTATAAGGCTCCACATAGCTCAGAGAAGAGTGTACCAATTGCTAGCCAATCTCCAACGATAACAGACTAGTGGCCAAGAGACCCTCAGCCCTCCTCTTATCCAGGAGGGCCCTCAACCCTCCGCCCATCTGGGTCCCCTCGGCCACCTCCAGTCTTTGAGTCTTTTAGTCCTCCTCTCGTTTGGAGGCTATCGACCCTCTGCCGCCCGGAGACCTTCAACCCTCCTCCCACCTGGCCAGTCCCAGAGGCCACTTGCCCTCCTCTCGTCCGGAGGCCACTAGCCCTCCACCCGTTCAGAGGCACTCAGCCCTCCGCAGCCAGGTGGCTCTCATCCCTCCTTTTGTTCGGAGGTCTCTAGCCCACCGTCCTGGAGCCACGATCCCTCCGTCCCGGAGTCAGGAGCTCACTGTCCAATAGGCAACCATCCGTTCAAGTAACTAGAATGTTGACTCATCAGTGCAACTTAGTCCTTTTCTCAAAGCCGCCCTCTGCCGGGAGCGCACCCTATGCCGCCCTCCATGGGCACACCTCTAAGCCCCCCATCTGTCGAGCGCATCTCTAAGTAGCCCTCCGCGGGTGCACCTCTAAGTTGCCCCTCTGTTGGACGTACCTTTAAACCGCCCCTCTATCGGGCGCATTCGTGGAGTTCAAGCCCCCCAATACATCCCTCTTATATTCCGCTCATCGCTGCATCTTTGTACTCCAGCTACATTTACCTTTAAACGTGTACTCCTCCGTTTATTACGAAAAAGTTTTAACTTGAGTGTCGGAATATCAACGGTGGATAGCCCCACATTGTCATCTGACCACTTATTTGTGGTTTATATTGTACATGTTCTAGGTTATTAGCGATGAATATCGAACCCGATCCAGAATGACCCACAGTGAAAGATTGGATGGCCCCATAATCCTTATAATAATCAAAAATCCAGGATGCACATACCTATATATATACATTCAAATAAGTGCTTTAAAATTTTTTTTAACTGGGATACAAAAAGTAACCCCTAACTTGAGCCAAGCTAGTTTATACGTAGAGAGGCATGCACACACATACACTATTGACAATTTTTTTTTTAAAAAATGGAACATTTTCAAAACCCACTAGCTGTATTTAAAAATAGTTTATAAAAATATGACATACTTTTTCATATCTCAATGCTACGCAAGTATGGTTATGACTCTTCGCATGTTATTAATTATAAATCATTGAGGATTAAAGAGAATTTGGGAACGCTTAAGAACTGGTTTAAATTTTAGAACAATGGAATCAATTCATTACACCAAAATAAATCATTTGCTCAATGTATTATGGAAAAATCATTCTTACTAGGAAGTCACACGGGAATAAGAAAATAAGATTCTAGAGAAGAACCCTCACTTATTTCTTCTCTAAGGTAAGTAAATTTTGAGGATAAAATTTTTATAAGAAAGAAAAAAATATGATATTTAAATCTTAAGATTTATAAATGACTTTTAACTTAAATAAATTGATAAATTATTAAGATTAATTATGAGTTCATATTAGAAACTAAATGTTAGATCGTAGTGATCTTAGCATGAGTAGTGCCTGACATATGCCGAGTTATATATAAGTGTGTTTTAAATAAAATTATTGTGCTTAATGTGTGCATGAGGAACGTTTATGTAGGTTTTTTCTAAAAACTCAATACCTAACCGGTGATGTACACTAGTTTAAATAAGCCTTTATGCCTGAGCTCCGCCATACTAGCAAATGTGTGCAAGTCTATCATATATAGGCACTCTAACTGATTCTTCTTATATTATCATGAATTTTTGAATGAAGATAGAAAAGAAGAATATGAAAGGAGAGAGCAGAAGAGAGAGGCAGAAATAAAAAGTGAATCTAAGCTAATTTTTTATAAATCTATGCAAATCTTAGATCATTTCAATAAATGTATATCTAAACTCATTTTTTTTTCATTTGTTGCTAATTTTTTCTAAAATCTCTTGACATTTCTTGTTTAGATGAACATATATGTTGTGAGGAACCGAAACAGAAAACATAAAATCTAGATATATTTAAGTTGATTAAAATTGATAAGAGATTATGCATGTAGTGAAAAAGTGGATGAT